>CM042201.1:2769860-2838319 GCA_023539305.1 Ilex asprella | reverse complement strand
ATGTCCCTACGGTACCTTTGCGTATCGTCGCATGCCGTTCGGACTCTGTAATGCTCCAGGAACTTTCCAAAGATGTATGATGGGCATTTTCAGTGACATGGTGGAGAAAATTTTGGAGGTATTCATGGACGATTTCTCCGTATTTGGTGATTCTTTCGACGGATGCTTGAAAAATTTGGAGAGAGTGTTGGAAAGATGCGAAGAGAAGGATCTTGTGTTAAACTAGGAGAAGTGTCACTTTATGGTGACAGAGGGGATTGTGCTAGGCCACATAGTCTCGGCAAGGGGCATCGAAGTTGACAAATCCAAGGTGGAGGCGATCTCCAACCTCCCCACGCCGACAACCATAAAAGGGATCAGGTCATTTTTGGGTCATACAGGTTTTTATCGCCGTTTCATTCAAAATTTTAGTGCATTGGCCCGACCCCTGACCAATTTATTGTCTAAGGAGGTTCCTTTCGAGTGGTCGCATGAATGTGAGGCATCTTTTAAGAAATTAAAAAGCATGCTTGTCACGCCTCCAATCATGCGACCACCCAATTGGGACCTTCCTTTTGAGCTCATGTGCGACGCGAGTGATTATGCGGTCGGTGCAGTGCTCGGTCAGAGGGAAGATAATCGACCATTTGTCATACACTACGCTAGCAAGACACTTATTGAGGCACAAATGAATTACACTACCACTGAAAAAGAATTGCTAGCTGTAGTGTTTGCTCTGGATAAGTTTTGATCATATATCATTGGTTCACCTGTTGTTGTTTTCACTGACCATTCTGCTTTGAAGTATTTGTTGTCTAAGCAGGATGCAAAGCCAAGGCTAATCAGGTGGATCCTCCTCCTACAAGAATTCGACTTGACGATTAAGGACAAGAAGGGAGTTGAGAATGTTGTGGCGGATCACTTATCCCGGCTTGTGGCACAAGAGACAAATGAGCACATCCCTATCCCAGACTCTTTCCCTGATGAGTAGCTATTGTCCATTCATTCTCATTGTCCTTGGTATGCTGACATTTGCAACTATCTTGCAACAGGACAAATCCCACCACACTGGAGCCCCGAGAATAAAAGGAGATTTATGGCAGATGTGAAGTATTTTTACTTCGACAATCCATACCTATTCAAGTATTGCCCAGACCAGATCATAAGAAGATGCGTGCTTGAAAATGAACAGCGGAACGTCCTTACATTCTGTCATTCCCAAGCCTGTGGTGGACATTTCTCGGCAAAGAAAACCTCGGCCAAAATTCTTCAGTCAGGTTTTTACTGGCCTTCTCTTATTAAGAACTGTATTTCATATTGCAAGGCATGCGACAGATGCCAACGATTGGGTAGTGTAACCCGTCGAAATATGATGCCCCTGTCTCCCATGCTTGTCATTGAGATATTTGACTGTTGGGACATTGATTTCATGGGACCATTCCCCATGTCGGTTGGCTACCTGTATACTCTTCTGGCGGTGGACTACGTGTCTAAGTGGGTAGAGGCCATCCCAACCAAGACTAATGACCACCGGGTTGTAGTCAAGTTCCTTAAGGAGAATATTTTCTCGCGATTTGGGATGCCTCGTGCTGTGATAAGTGATGGTGGATCACACTTTTGTAACAGGGCAGTCGCATCTCTAATGTCCAAATATGGCGTTACACATAAGGTCTCCACCGCTTATCACCCACAAACAAATGGCCAAGCCGAGCTAGCCAATAGGGAGATCAAGACCATCCTTGAAAAAACAGTTAACCCCAATAGAAAGGATTGGTCTGAGAGATTGATTGATGCCTTGTGGGCATATCGTACTGCCTACAAGACGATTTTGAGCATGTCCCCCTATCGGCTTGTCTATGGAAAGGCTTGCCACCTGCCGGTAGAAATGGAACACAAGGCCTATTGGGCGATCAAGACTTTAAATTTCAATATGAGAATGGCCGGTGAACATAGGAGGTTAGAGATGAATGAATTGGAAGAGATTCGGCGGGATGCAACGTTAGAATGTGAATCAGCGTTTGAACGACCGTGAGTCCTAGTACTTTGGTGTATGATGAGCTCTAATAGAAATAGAAAAGTACTGGGAGCAACCAACGTTTGAACGCCAAATGAAATTAGAATGTAAATCAATAATTTGCACTATTGACGTTCGAACGCCAAATGACGATCGAACGTGACTTACGGATCTGGTTGTTCAGAATCACGCACATGAGGCTATTTCTTCCACTATAAATACTTAAGCACGCCACCATTAGCCCCATTTCAACATTTCTCACCCTAGTGAGGTTTAGAGAGGAAAAAGGAAGGGGAAAAACAAGAGATTAGAGTGTTGATTCAAGTTGAAAAAGATCAAAATCTCAAGTTCTTCACACCAAACTAAGGAAGAAGGTAGGATTTTTTTTCATTCTTGTTCATTAAGGTTAGGGTTTATATATTCATGTTTTGTTTCTAAATATTAGATATATGCTATGAAATATTTATTTCTTGAAGTTCTTGCAAATATCACCATGTTTTGAAGGTATTTATGGTTTGATAGCCATAAAAATCCTAGTTTTTGAGAAATATTGATTTTTCTTTTTAATGTTCACTTGTTCTTTATTTCAAAACTCTAGTGCTTGATTAAATATTAAAAATTATATATTTAATGGTCTCTCGCTTAATTTTCTTAAATTGTTCCATTGAAAAAATGAATGTAGATTTGGCTATGAAATTTGGAGATTTTTGGATTTACTTAAGACTTGAGAAAATGGTTGGTATTGTATCTCTTGTATGGTTTGTTGTGACGAACTAGAATTGCCTTCAAGAGCTGCCGTAGAGTGCTAGAGGTTAGTCTATTCTAGTGGGGGTCAGATGGTTTCCTAACACTTGTAGTGGATTATTATTTTTGAGAGCAACCATTATTGTTCACGTAGGTTTGAGGCTGAGGGATGGTATACCTTTCCTGGGAAGGATTCGTCAATGTCGCAGGAGACGGTATTCACCATTCCTAAAGTTTTTGTGATGTGCCCTGCGGGGAATGATTGAGATTGTGTGGTTGTGATGGGTGAACGAGGAAGAATCGTTGTGCAGATTCATGAGAAGCAACCAACATACATAAAAATATGGAAATGATGTTACTGAGTTATTTGTTAATTGCTTCAACTTCTTACTAGTTTATTCCTGTCATTGTTTCACTATATTTTGTACACTCGAGATCATTTCAACTATCACAGTTTTACTTCTTCTTTCAATATATTGCTACTGTGTAAACTTGAGATCTTATAAATTGTCACTGTTTTATGTCAAAAGTTATATATGATAATTGTGAAATGAGACCGACTTGTTTTATCTGTTTTCTAAACATTGTTCGAGTTTGAGAGAATTTTCTTACCAAGCTTAGTGCTCACCCCTACAAACAATGTCTTTTTAAGATTATGGTTTAGAGGAGGAGCTCGGAATTGATGAGCCGGTGCATTAGGAAGCTCCAATAGATGGGAACGTGGATCCTGAGATGAATGTTTAGGCCTATTTCTTTTTATGTTCAAGACTAGGAGATTCCTCTTAAGACTATGTGACTTCTAGTATGTTCTTCATTTTGTTGCAAGATAATAGTTGATTTTTAGGATGTAATTGTCATAGTTTGACATATTCTTTTGGATGATATTGTAAATATTATGAACGATGAATAAAATTTTCTTTACTTATGAATTGTATTAGTTGCTCTCATGATGTAAATGATTTTAGATAGTAATGTCGTCCAAAGAGAATTTTGGGGCATTACAAGGTTTGGTATCTTAGCCTAAGAGTTAGGTCTTACATGGGAGCTGTAGGCTATGGATTTTCACTTGAGAGGTAGGATTAGGTTGAATGAAATTTTTGATTTAATTTTTTCACAAGTCTTATGCTTTAGTTTAAAGCGATAGTTAGGGTGTCTTGTACATCGAGGAAGCTAAGTTTGTGAATTGATGTGCAAGATGGAGGGTAAATGTGGATGTGGACGTGGATGGGGATGGGGACAAGGATGGGGACGGGGACGTGGTGACCAAGAAAATCCACCACCACCACCACCTCTAGATGTCATGAATGACATTTATCAATGCTTAAGGGAGCTAACCACTTTGGTACAACTTCAAAATGGGAACAACAACCATAATGGTGGGGTTCATCCATTAGCTCATGTACTGGGCAACGGGGACGAAAATTGAAGGATGGTAGTTCTTCGAGAATTTTTGCGGCAACGCCCACCTACTTTCCAAAGAAGTTCTCACCCGTTGGCTGCGGATAAATGGATTCGTCGGGTGAAGAAAATATGTGATGGCATGGGAGTTGCTGAGGATTTGCGGGTTGGCTTGGCTTGGCTACATACATATTAGAGGGGGAGGCAAACCATTGGTGGGACTCGGTGAAGGGAAGGAGGAACACTGACACTCTTACTTGGGAAGAGTTTGATCAAATCTTCCAAGACAAGTACTTTCCTAAATCAGTCAGGGACAGGATGAGTGCAAATTTTCTTACTTTACGACAGGGTAGCATGACGGTGACAGAGTTTAAGAAGAAGTTTGATGAGCTATCCCGCTATGCTATGGAGTTCATATCTACTAAGGCTAGGAAGGCCAAACAATTTGAGCAGGGATTGAGGAATGCTATTAGGGAGAAGCTTGTGGCTCACAAGATCCGGGACTATGGGGATCTTGTTTACAGAGCTACACTGGTGGAGAGAGACACGGAGGACAACCAGCGGCGACAGAACTTAGCAAGGGAAGGTTCAATTTGGACGGGTGCTAACAGCACTGGAGTACAAAGGGCGACACCATACCGTTGCCTAGACCAGGTGGATGGACAAAGAATTTAGAGAGTTCGAGGAGATTGGGTTACTCGTAATAGAGCAAGCACTGACCCACGTCAATGCTTCGCATATGGAGGTTTCAGACACTTCAGAAATAACTGTCCATCATTTTCATCAAAGACCAATCAAGCAGCAAGATAAGTATATGTAAACAAGCCACCACTACAGAAACCACTACAACAGGGATTGTTAGGAGCTCTAGCCCCAGGCGGTGCCAATCAGGAAGAGTGTTTGCTTTGCCCAACCGGAGGAAGACGTTTCCAATGCAGTCATGGAAGGTATCGTTCTTCTTTACATTTCTTGGGCCCAAATTCTATTTGAACCAGATGCTACTCATTCATTTATATGCACTACATATGCTCTTAATTTGGGATTGGACTTTCAAAAGTTAGAACATGCCTTGAGTATTGACATGCCTATAGGAGAACGGTTGGATACTAGAAGGGTGTGTAGAGGTTGTGTGATTCGAATTGGGGAACAAGAATTAGTTGTAGATTTGATTGTATTAGACATGAAGGGGTATGACATAAAATTTGGGATGAACTTGTTGTCTAATTTTCGTGTGGTAATGAATTATTTTTGTAAACTGATTTTATTTCAATTACCGGGAGGGGTAGTTTTCAATTTCATGAATGATCAAAATTCTTCCTATCCATTTTCTACTACGGGTAGTAGATTCTTAAAAGCTAAGGTGGGGAGCCATTTGAGTTTCTTAGCTAGCTTGATGGGAGATGATCGGGATAGATCCCAATCAGACGTGGTATTGAGAGTGTCGAATTTTGTAGATGTCTTCCCAGATGAACTACCTGAGTTACCCCTCCAGAGAGAGATCGAGTTTGCAATCGATCTATATCCGGGAACCGAACCCATATCCATTGCTTCCTATAGGATGACACATTTGGAGTTAAAAGAGCTGAGGAAGCAGTTGGACCATCTATTGGCTATTGGGTTTATCCGTTTAAGCACTTCACCTTGGGGAGGCCCGGTCCTCTTTGTGAAGAAGCATGATGAAACACTTCGATTATGCACAGACTACCGAAGATTGAATCAAGTGACAGTGAAGAATAAATACCCATTGCCACGAATTAATGATTTATTCGATCAGCTGAGGGATTCTAAGTATTGCTCAAAGATTGATTTTTGCACAGGGTACGATCAACTATGAATCAAGGAGGAGGATATTCCTAAGACAACTTTTCATACCAGGTATGGTCATTTCGAATATACGGTAATGCCGTTCAGACTGACTAATGCTCTTGCAATGTTTATGGATTTTATGCATAGGGTATTCCGGCCATATCTAGATCAATTTCTCATTGTGTTTATTAATGACATATTAATTTATTCATGGACACAAGGGAAATATGAATACCATCTTTCGGTAGTGCTTCAGACCTTGAGAGAGCATATGTAAAGATGGATAAATGCGAGTTTTGGATGAAGGAAGTGAAATTCCTTGGCCATGTTGTGTCAGAATAGGGTGTAGCTGTTGTCCCCGCAAAGATTAAAGTTGTGATGAAATGGAAACCACCGAGGAATGTAACAGAAGAACGTAGTTTTCTGGGATTAGCAGGCTACTACCGGAGGTTTGTGGAAGGGTTCTCAAAGCTCGCGATGCCGATGACTCGCCTTACGAAGAAGGGAGAAAGATTCTTGTGGACTCAAGCATGTGAACTAGCCTTTCGCACCTTGAAGAAGAGGTTGGCAACATCTCCTGTCCTCATTATTCCGAGCAGTGGAAAAAGATACGATGTTTACACCAATGCTTCGTTACGAGGCTTAGGATGTGTGCTATTGTAGGGAGGTAAGGTAGTTGTTTATGGCTCGAGACAACTAAAGCTTTATGAGCAAAATTATCCCATTCAAGACTTGGAGCTTGCAGCTGTGGTTTTTGCTCTTAAGTTATGGAGGGGTTACCTATTTGGAGAAAAGTTTCAAGTTTTTTCTGATAATAAGAGTCTCAAGTATATATTCACACAGAAAGACTTGAATCTTAGGCAAAAAAAGTGGATTGAATATCTAGAAGACTACAATTTTACACTCAACTACCTTCCGCGGAAGGCAAATGTAGTAACAGATGTACCGAGTAGAAAGTCTCAGGGTGAGATCAATGTTCTTACTGTTAATAGGTGGAAGATGATTGATGTTTTGGAGGAATTTGATCTATTAGTGGATAGACAGGGGGATCGACCATGCTTATTTAATCTTATAGCTCAACCAATTCTTCGAAAAAGGATTATGGAATTGTAACAATTAGATACGGAGTTGGGAATTATTTGGGGTAGATTGGAGAGAAATGAAATTTTTGATAATTGGTCGATACATAATGACGAGTTACAGTTTCGTGGAAGACTATGTGTACTAAACAATGACCATGGGAAGAAGTGTTGGGTGAGTGTTATCATTCAAAATTCTCCATACATCCCGGGTAGTACTAAGATGTATAGGGACATGAAGTGTCAATATTGATGGAAAGGGATGAAACAAGACGTTGCCAAGTACATTGTAAAGTACGCGGTGTGTCTGCAGGTGAAGATTGAACATCCAAAGCCCGAAGGATTACTATAGTCGTTGTCTATTCTAGAGTGGAAGTGGGATCACATCACCATAGATTTCGTGTCTGGCTATCCACGGACTTCACGAGGGCATAATGCCGTATGGGTCATTGTAGATAGACTCACAAAGTCCGCTCATTTATTGAGTGTGAAGACCACAGACACTTTAGAGACCTTGAGCAAGCTTTATCTTCGTGAGATTGTTAGATTGCACGGAGTTCCACTCTCTATTATGTTGGATCGTGATTCTCATTTCGTGGCGCAATTTTGGCAAAGTCTACAACGAGCTATGGTGACATAGTTGCACTTTAGCACCGTTTTTCATCCTCAAATGGATGGCCAATTCGAAAGGGTGATACAAATATTGGAAGACATGCTACGAGCATGCGTGTTGGACTTCAAGAAAAGTTGGAGTGATCATTTGTCATTGGTGGAGTTTGTGTATAACAATATTTTTGGATCTAGCATTGGCAAGGCACCTTATGAGACATTGTATGGGAGACCATGCAGGTCATCGAATTGATGGCTAGAAGCAAGAAAGAGTAGCTTGTTTGGGCAGAAAATTGTACGGGAGACTATGGAGAAAATTTAACTCATCCAGGAAAGACTATGCACAACTCAAAGTCGACAGAAAAGCTATGCAGATAGAAGAAGAAGACCCTTGGAATTCCAAGAAGGGGACTATGTGTTCCTCAAGGTGTCACCCAAGAAGGGAGTATTTAGATTTGGTAAGAAGGAAAAATTAGCTCCAAGGTACATCGGACCATTTGAAGTGATCAAAGCGATGGGCAAAGTGGCATACCAACTTCGGTTACCAGCCCAGTTGTGAGCGGTATATGACGCGTTCCATGTTTCAATGTTAAGAAAGTGTCAATCGGATACAACGCATGTCGTGGATTTAGAAGATACTGAAGTTCAAGATGGAGCAACATATGAAAAACAACCAGTGAAGATTCTTGATACCATGGAGAAAGTGCTTCGCAATAAAGTCATCCAACTGGTGAAAGTCTTGTGACAACATCATGGCGTGGAAGAAGCTACTAGTGAACCAAAGTTGGAGATGCGAGAGAAGTACCCTCATTTGTTCTTTACTTAAGGTAAGTTTCGAGGACGAAACTTTCTTTAAGGAGGTGGATTATAAACTCTCACATGTTTATATTAATATAATAATGTAATGATCTAGTAATTCTTATATATGTAATGATGTATGCATGAACTATGTAGATTGTAATAGTAGAAATAAAAATGTTAGTTGAGGTAATAGGGTATGTTGTAGAAGTTGGAAGTATTCCAGAGTGAAAACGCACTTTAGATAAAATATGGATTGAAAGGATTTTGGACACTGCCTAGTATTTGGACCATAAATTTTTATCTTGATGTTCGTTAGATCTGAAATTTTGACATTAGATAGTATACTTTTAGGGCAACAAAAAAATATTTCGCAAAAATTTTCCAAATCGACCTTTAAACAAGCCAAAACTTCACTGGAAGTTTCTGCAGAAACTGGGATGAGGTTCGAACGTGAATTACGTTTGACCAACTGTGAGTCCCAGTACTTTGGTGTCTGATGAGCTCTGATGGAAATAAAAAAATACTGGGAGCAACCAACGTTCAAAAGCCACATGACGTTCGAACGTGACTTACTGATCTGGGTGTTTAGAATCACGCACATGAGGCCATTTCTTCCACTATAAAAACTTAAGCACGCCTCCATTAGCCCCATTTCAACATTTCTAACCCTAGGGAGGTTTAGAGAGGAAAAAGGAAGGGTAAAAATAAGAGATTAGAGCATTGATTCCAGTTGGGAAAGATCAAAATCTCAAATTCTTCACACAAAACTAAGGAAGAAGGTCGAGATTTTCTTCCATTCTTGTTCATTGAGGTTAGGGTTTATATATATGTGTGTTTTGCTTCTAAATCTTAAATATATGCTATAAAATATTTGTTTCTTGAAGTTCTTAAAAATATCAGCATGTTTGGAAGGTATTTATGGTTTAATAGCCATAAAAACCCTAGTTTTTGAGAAATATAGATTTTTCTTCTTAATGTTCACTTGTTCTTGATTTCAAAACTCTAGTGCTTGATTAAATACTAAAAATTATATATTTGATGATCTCTTGCTCATTTTTCTTAAATTGTTTCATTGGAAAGACGAATGTGGATTTGGATATGAAATTTGGGGATTTTTAGATTTACTTATGACTTGAGAAAATGGTTGGTATTGTATCTCTTGTATGGTTTGTTGTGACGAACTTGAATTGCCTTCGGGAGCTGTCGTAGAGTGTTAGAGGTTAGTCTATCCTAGTGGGGGTGAGATGGTTTCTTAACACTTGTGGATTATTGTTTGTATGAGCAACCACTATTGTTCACGTAGGTTTGAGACTGAGAGATGATATACCTTTCCTGGGAGAATCTTGAGAAACAACAAACATACGTGAGAATATGGAATGATGTTACTGAGTTATTTGTTAATTGCTTCAACTTCTTACTAGTTTATTCCTATCATTGATTCACTATATTTTGTACACGAGATCATTTCAATTATCATTGTTTTACTTCTTCATTCAATATATTTCTACTGTGTAAACTTGAGATCTTCTAAATTGTCACTGTTTTCTATCAAAAGTTAAATATGATAATTGTGAAATGAGACCGACTTGTTTTATATGTTTTCTAAACCTTGTTCGAGTTTGGGAGGATTTTCCTATCGAGCTTAGTGTTCACACCCTACAATCAACATCTTTTTCAGATTATGGTTTAGAGGAGGAGCTCGGAATTGATGACTCGGTGCATTGGGAAGCTCCAATAAATGGGAACGTGGATCCCAAGACGGACGTTTAGGGCTATTTCTTTTTATGTTCGAGACTAGGGGATTCCTCTTGAGACTATGTGACTTCTATATGTTTTTTATTCCACTGCAAGATATAGTTAATTTTTGTGATGTAATTATCATAGTTTGACATATTGTTTTGGATGATATTGTAAATATTATGGATGATGAATGAAATTTTCTTTGCTTATGAATTGTATTAGTCGCTCTCATGATGTGAATGATTTTAGATTGTAATGCTATCCAAAGGGGATTTTAGGGCGTTACAGTAAAATTAAACTTAACCAAAATAAATTTTCATCCATTTTCAATATTTTTAAGATGACTCAAAAAAATTTTGAAAATTGACTCACTATCTAGTTCTTTAACTTTTGCTAATCACAAAGACGAACATAATTTTTAAATTAAAATTACTATTCTAAAAACAAGAAGTAAATTCATACCTATACCTCCCCAACTTAAATTAACATTTTTTGAAATGTAAAAACAGTGATAACCAACAATGAAAATAAAAACCAACAATTTTGTTGTCTTTTAGTGATTAGGATATCTGGCTTTCACTTAGGAGATTTAATTTGTTAAATAAATTACAAGTAATTCGTAATCAAATAACAATATATTTTTCAGTGCACATAAAATGGATCAAAAAGTTGTACATAAGTTACATCTTGAGTAAATCCATCATAATATGGTTTAAGTCTTTGTCCATTTACTTTAAAGATATTTCCAGTTAATGGATTTTTAATTTCAATTGCCCAGTAATCGAAAACTTGCTTGATAATATAAGGACCTGTCCATCTAGATCTTAGCTTCCTAGTGAATAGACGAAGCTTTGCATTATATAACAGAACTTTTTGAGATGGTTCAAAAGATTTTCTTATGATATTTTTATCACGATTTCTTTTCTTGATTTCGCAATCTTAGTATTTTCATACTCTTCATTTTTTAATTCCTCAAATTCATTAATTTGAAGTTTGCAAGATATTCCATCTTTATCCATATCAAAATTCATCATTTTGATTGCCCAATATGCTCTATGTTCTAATTCTATAGACAAATGACATGGTTTTCTATAAACTAATCAATAAGGAGACATTCCTATAATAGTCTTATATGCAGTACGGTAAGCCCAAAGCACATAAGTTAATCTTAAAGACCAATCCTTACGATCTGGATTTACTATTTTTTCTAAGATATATTTTATCTCCCTATAAGCTAATTCAGCTTGTCAACTAGTATGTGGATGATACAGAGTAGATATTTTATAAGAAATCAAGTATTTTTTCATTAGATTTTCAAAAAATTTATTACAAAAATGCAATCCACCATCACTGATAATTGTTCGAGGAATCCCAAATTTGGATAAAATATTTTTTTTTTATAAAAACTTGATCACTGTTTTGTGATCATTATTTTTATATGGAATTGCCTCTACCCATTTAGAAACATTGTTGATTGCAACAAAAATATATAGATATCCAAAGGATGGAGGAAATGGTCCCATAAAATCAATGGTTCAATAATTAAAATAGGGTTTAAAGACATCATATTTATTTTTGAAATATTCCTCATTCGTTGACATTTGTCACAATTTAAACAAAGGATATGAACATCTTTAAAAAGAGTTGGCCAATAAAATTCACACTGCAAAATTTTAGCAGCGGTTTTCTTTGAAGCAAAATGGCCTCTACAAGCTTCAGAGTGCAAAACTGAATTACCTGACTAATTTCATGACTACGTACACATCGTCTTATTATTAGGTCCTTACAGTATTTAATTAAATAAGGATCTTTCCAGAAAAAATAACGTACCTCACTCATAAAATTATCTCTATCAGACCAGGTATAATTAGAAGGAATATTATTAGTGGCTAGATAGTTAGCTATATCTGCATACCATGGTATTTCGGTTATTGCTAATAGTTCATCTGGAAAGGTTTTTCTAATCGAAATTGGTTCTTCTTTTATATCATAATGCAATCTTGACAAGTGATCTGCTACCACTTTTTCAACTCCTTTCTTATCTTTAATTATAATATCGAATTTTTGAAGTAACAAAATCCAACGTAGGAGACGTGGCTTAGCATCTTTCTTAGTAAGTAAATATTTTAAAGCTGCATGATCTATAAATACAACAATTAACGATCCAATTAGATATGATCAAAATTTATCTAATGTGAATACAACAACAAGTAATTCTTTTTCTGTGGTTGAATAGTTCATTTGTGCATCATTTAGAGTTTTGCTTGCATAATAAACAACATAAGGTTTTTTATCTTTTCTTTGACCTAATACAGCTCCTATTACGTAATCACTTGCATCACACATTAATTCAAAAGGTAAAGACCATTCAGGAGGTTGCATGCCAGGTGCAAAAATAAGCGTGTTTTTTAATTTGTCAAATGCTAATTGACATGCATCATTCCAGTCAAATATTATATCCTGACATAAAATATTACAAATATGTCTAGATATTGAACTAAATTTTTTTTATAAATCTTCTATAAAATCCAGCGTGGCCTAAAAAAGATCGAACATCTTTTACGGTTTTTGGTGAAGGAAGATTAGCTATTATGTCAATTTTCGATTTATCAACTTCAATTCCTCTTTCCAAAACTATGCGACCTAAAACAATAGCTTGTGTAACCATGAAATGACATTTTTCTCAATTTAAGACAGGGTTTGTTTCTTCATATTGAATAAGCATTTTTTTCCAGATTTTCTAAACATATATGAAATGAATCCCCATATACTGAAAAATCGTCCATAAAGACTTCTAGATGTCGTTCTACCATATCACTAAATATACTTAGCATGCAATATTGAAAAGTAGCTGGGGCATTACATAACCCAAAATGCATTCTTTTATAAGCAAAAGTTCCAAAAGGACATGTAAATGTAATTTTTTTTATCATCTATTGCAATTTCAATCTGATTATAACCAGAATATCTATCTAGGAAACAATAATATGCATGACCATCTATTCTTTCTAATACTTGATTTAGAAAAGATAATTTAGCTTTCGATAGTCAATATATACACGCCAACCTGTGACTGTATGCATCAGGACTAATTTTTTTTCTTGATTTTTATTACAGTAACACCAGATTTTTTTGGAACTACTTGTATAGAAATAACCCATTTACTATCAGATATATGATAAATTAAATTAGCATCTAATAGTTTAACTACTTCAACGCAAACTACTTCTTTTAAATGTAGATTCAATCTTCTTTGCATTTGACGAGATGGTTTAGAATCTTCTTTTAAATATATACAATGAGTACATAGAAATGGACTTATACCTTTTATATCTGCGATTGTCCATCCAATAACACTTTGGTGATTTTTCAAAAAAAAAATTAGTTATTTTTCTTGAATTTCAAATAAATTCGATGATATTATTACTGGATAGATCTCATTTTCTCCTAAAAAGACTTATTTTAGATTGGTTGGTAAAGATTTTAATTCTGGCTAAAAAACTTTGACATTAGATTCTGCACACTTTGGTTACAATTTTTCACACTGTAGATTCTTTGCAGATATATTTTCAGATTCAGTATCAGGTATAGATTCCAATGCTAATAATTCTTTTTTCAGAATTTTTTTTTCTGAATAACTTTTGAGTTAGTGTCTTAACATAATTTATTTCAGGCATTTCTAATTCTTCTTTAGGTTGTTTTGCACTGGTAAAAATATTTAATTTCAAAGTCATGTTTCCAAACGAAAAGTTTCATGACTACATTCCTATAATTAATCAACGCATTTGATGTAGTTAGGTATGGTCGACCCAAAATAAGAGGTATCGATGCACATGCATGACAAATTGGTTTCGTGTCTATAACATCTTGGACAATAACATCTTCCACAGTTCCTCGTGGAATTTTTATTGAACAGTCTGCTAGTTGTAGTGTAATATTGGTAGGCCTTAACTCATTTAATCGTACTTATGTATATACTAAATATGACATTAAATTATGACTGGATCTAATATCTAGCAAGGCTTTTTCAATTCGAAAATTTCCAATAAGGCATGAGACTATAGGACTACTAGGATCTTTGTACTTAAGAAGTGTATCATGTTGTATTATAGTATTGACTTGTTTAGTTAAAAATGATTTCTTTGGTACATTAGTTCTTATTTTTATTGTGCAAAGATCTTTTAAGAATTTAGCATAAGATGGACTTTTTTTTATTGCATCTAACAAAGGAATATTAATTTTTACCTGTTTAAATAGTTCAAAAATGTCAGACTGGTCTTTTTCAGATGAAGGCTTTCTAACCCTTTGAGGAATAGGTAACATAATAGGACATGAAAAATCTTTTTCACTTCGTATTTCTGGTTGTTTTTTTAGTAAAGGTTCAGATTCAAGTGGTTCGTTTACAGGAATTGACTTACGTATTTTCCTTGGAATATTGGGTTTTATAGTTTTATCAATTATCTTACCACTTCTCAGTGTTGTGATTGCTTGTACTTGACTTGGAGAAGCTTCAGAGGACACAATTTAGCTAGATGACTTTTGATATCTTCAATACTCTGTGAAGTTTGGGTTTTAAAATCATTAAATGCTTGAGTTATTTGAGCATTAAAACTCATTGGACTTTGAATAAATTGATTCATATTATCTTCTAGAGTTCTTCTCTGAGGAGGTTGATACGGTTGTTATTGTTGATTTTGTAGCTGTGGTGGTCCTTGTATTTGGTTTGTAGGTTGTGTATTTCTCCAACTAAAATTTAGATGATTTCTCCATCTTAAATTGTAAGTTTCAGAATATGGATTAGTATAAGTTGGAACAACATTAGATTGTTCAATTAAGACTCCTTTAAAAGTAGGTATAGTTGGACATTCTGCTGCAGGATGTTCTGACAACGCACAAATTTCACATATTTGATCAGTACTAGAAACAACAACTACTTGCTTAATTTTTTTCATTTTTGTAACGCCCCAAAATCCACCCTGAAAGGCATTACTATCTATAACCATTCATACATAGAGAGCATTAATAAAATTCATAAATAAAAGAGACATCATTCATCATCCATAAAATATATACAACATTATCCAAAAGAGTATGTCGAACCATGACATTTACATCCCAAAAATTTAACTATTATAATGCAGCGGAAAATAAAGAAAACTAGACTTCACAATATCTCCAAAATGAATTTTCTAGTCTAGAACAAAAGAGAATATCGTTCTGAGCATCCATCTCGGAATCCACATGCCCATCTATGGGAGTCTCCCAATATGCCGGTTCCTCTACTGCGAGCTCCTTTTCTGGACCATAATCTGAAAAATGTTTGTATGTAGGGGGTGAGCACTAAGCTCTGTAGAAAAATCCTCCCAGACTCATACAAGGTTTAGAAATCATATAAAATAGGTCGGTCTCATTTCACAAATAACATATGGAGCTTTTGAAATTGAAACCGGGACATTCATACATATCTCAAGTTTGAGGAACAACAGTAATTTAATGAATAAGTTAAATCAATATACAATTAACAAACCATTTTCAAACATAATCCATTACACCATAAACCATTTCCAACAAGTTCTTGTGGAATCCCATACTTCCCAAAATTTTTGTAGAAACAGTTTCTGGTATAATGAACAATAACTCACAACTGGCATTCGTTAATCCCCATTGTCATGTACGTTGATTGTTTCTCAGGAATCTACCCAATGATTATACCTAGTCCACCAATCACAACGAATAAATCACAATTATTTCGGGGAAGGGCATCTGCCATCCCAAAGACAGTGATGAATCCCTCCCTAGGAAAGGTATATCATCCCTAGTTCGAACTTCAGTGAATGATAGTGGTCACATTACCAAATGACAACCCACTACAAGTGTTAAAAAATCATCTCAGCCCCACTGAGATAGACTAACCTCTAACACTCTACGAAATCTCTCAATGGCAATTCAAGTCCATCACAACAACCATACAAATGAGGAAACCAAAATATTCTCAATTCACCAACAATTCCAAATAAATACAAAATCCCCAATTTTATCATGTAGATGTACAATGAGCAATATAAGAAAATGTACAATAGACCATTGTAATTACCATTTTTTTGTTCAATATGAAACACTAAGATTTTGAAATCAGGAATATAAGAAAGATTTAGAGAAAAGTTCATCTCCCTTGAAAACTAGGGTTTTGAGTCAAGAAAACGGATTTAATGGATAACCAATTAGAGCGTTGTTCAAAACATGGTAATATTCACAAGGATATCTAGAATCAATGATTCTATATCATACATATAAGCTTTAGAGTGAAAAGAGTACATGTATATAAGCCCTAGCCTCAATGTTAGAGAATACGAAGAAAACCCCTACCTTGAATCAAAGATTTCAAGTTCAAATCAAAAGTCCAAGCTCTAGAGACCTCCTTTCTCCTCTTTCTTCTTTCCTTTATCTTCTCCTAGGGTTCTAAAGTGTTTAGGGTGAGAGAGGAATATAAGAATGGGGTAAAATTTAGTGAAAATGGGTGTTTTAAATGGCCAAATCCTGACTTTTACTGTGCAGAATACGGGTTTCTTTCGGGCATATCGGTAGGCTATTCCAGAAGGGTTCTCTTCCGGAAGGCTGTTCTGGTAGGGTTTAGCTACTGGTGTCGGGCGTTCCGGTAGGCTGTTCCAGAAGGGTTCCCTTCTAGAAGGCTATTCCGGCAGGGTTTGACTGACGAATTTTTTCTGCAACTTTTAGTGCAGTTTTGACCCATTTAGAGGTCGACTTGGAAACTTTTCGTGAAATACACTTTTGTAGCCCTAGATGTCTATTACCTACTATATCATTTTCAGATCAATTGGAGATCATAATAAAGAGTTATGAATTAAATACTATATAGTGTCCAAACTTCTTTCTACCTAAATTCACCCTAAAGTGTGTTTTTAACTCTTGAATACTTTTTAACTTCTAATATACCCCATATTGCCTCTCCCAATGTTTATCGACCTTTCGGATTCAATGGATGCATTATTTTAACTTTCAAACATTTAGAAACTTACCTAATCACCCTTTCCAAGTTTAAACGTCTTCCAAACTTAAACTTCCCAATCAAATTGCCTCTCTAGTAGTTAGTCCTACGGTCACAATCCATATGGTTTATTCTTACGTCTCTACATATATGAGAATTACTAAACAAGTACATTACTATATTAATATAAACACGTGGGGGTTTACAATTTCTAAGGCTTCTAGTTTTCAAGATAAATTAGTCATTTTAGCTCTTAAATCATCATCTTCTTTCGATACATATTTTCCTTTTTCAGATGTAGATAACTTATTTTTCAAAATGTTTGAAGAAGTTGAGTCCCACATCTGGGAACTCTATGAAATAGTATCAAAAAATTAAATTGCTTATTCAGAGATTTTATTCCATAGGTCATCATTTCAACAAATTGTCGCATTGCAGATGGAAGAACATCATAAAAGAAACTAAAGTCCAGTTTTCAAATGCATGATGTGGACAAGCTTGAAGAAGATCCTTAAATCTTTCCCAACATTGATAAAAAGTTTCTATTTCTTTTACAGCGAAATTCATTATTTGTCATCTTAATGCATTAGTATGATGCACAGGAATTTTTTTTAAAAAAACTCAGTTTGTAAAACTTGCTAACTTGTGATAGAATTTGATCGTAAAGAGTTAAGCCATAATTTAGCTTTATCTTTTAATGAAAAAGGAAAAAGGTTTTAATTTTACCATTTCAGAATTATCTTGCAAAGTTTCATAGACTTCTTCAAATTCTTTCATATGAATATAAGGGTTTTCAGTTTCTAAACCATGGAACTGTGGCAATAATTGTATTGTTTTTGGCTTGAAATTAATATTTGGAGCGTCTGTTGGAAAAGCAAAATATGACGGGACATTAGTTCTTGTAGGATGTAGATATTCTCTTAATGGTCGGACATTTTGAGCTACTTCTTGTTCTCTAACTTCTTCCTCCCTTGGTACGTTTTGAGTCATACTTAAGTCAAAGGATTCTTGTGTAGATGAAGATGAATGAGATGATTGATTTACAAAACCTATTGATGAATGAACAGCCATAGACTATTAAAAACAAACAAACATACTATAAACATACACTACAAATAAACAAATATCTTTTGATTATATATATATATTTTAAATTGTCATAACTCCCCGGCAACGGCGCCAAAAAATTGATTCACACTTTTTAGTGATCTGAATTATATTAATTATACACCAAAGTATAAGTGGTCAAATTGTAGTATTCTCGATTTAAGTCCAAGAATCGATCCCACAAAAAGTTTTAGTAATTAGCATTTAAAATAAATGAAGCAAACAGTAAAGTTATTGTTTAAAAAAGTATAACGTTTGACAGCTTGTGATGTGAGCTTAGTTTGATAACTAGTCTAATTAAATAAAGTGCAGAGATAAGCTTGCTAATGACAATAATATAAAAGATACCATTCAGTTTAGCGATCTCATATGCTTTATATTGGTTAAATACTAGAAATGCTACCTTTCCACAATTAACTTTCATGTTACTGGCAAGTTAACCGGTAGGTTTGATGTATATTAACCATCACACAACAACTTCTTAGGTTAGCTGATGGTATCCATGACAATTGATCAATTCAAGTGAACTAGAAGGACAAGCCATTCATGAGGAATCACTTGAATTATCCAATTGACTTTGTGATAGTAAGTGTGTACATAATAAACCATAACACAACAACTTCTTAGGCTAGCTGGTAGTATTAAGTCATAACACAACAACTTCTTAGGTTAACTGGCTATAGATGTGCCAATTGACTAATCCAAGTGAACCAGAAGGACAAGTCATTCATGAGAAATACTTGAATTACTCAATAGGTCATCTGTGATATATATATATTCGACTGGCAATATAGTTATATATAGAAGATTACAAGTTTCATGTTTCATTTCATTATTATATCTCTTTACCTTATTTTTGTTCTTGTCTTTACAATGAGTAGCTAGGATTTTAGTTCGCTAATCCAAGGGGAATTTCCTCTTGGGTATGTGAAATCAATTCTCTGTCAATCTTCCTCGTAGTGTAAATTGTTTTGTCTGACTATGTTGAGTGCGAACGTGATTGTGGGTTTTTGATACACCGTAGACTTGTCATGGGGTATGCTTTTGCCCAACACATTCACATTAGTCCCTCATTTCCTATGAATCAATCAAACACCGAAACACCATTGGTTGAATGAATTGAGTCTATTTGACATTCCCATTGGAATGACCTTTAGGGATTAGCCAACCTTGTTTTGTTGCATATTTTACCAAAACACAACTCACCCAAACACAATTCACTAGATTTTCTAATTTTCATTTCTTTACAAATCAACCTTCCAAAAATTTTGACATTTCCTTCTCTGAGGAGATGACCTTAGAATACCCATTCCAAGTAAAACATGACATTGCACGTCAACGTTTTATGTTGAGTATGTTTAGTGACATGGTCCAGAGATTCATGTAAGTTTTTAGGGATAATTTTTCGGTATATGGCGATTCATTTAAATTGTGTTTAGACAATCTTAAAAATTCCTTACTCAGTGTGAGGAAACAAACCTTGTTTTAAATTAGAAAAATATCATTTCATGGTCACTAGTGACTATGCTGAAGGAGCTATTTTAGGCAAAGAAAATAAAAGTGACCCCATGTGATTTACTATGCAAGCAAAAATTTGAATGGCACACAAATGAACTATTCTACCACAAAAAGAATTGCATGCTGTAGTATTTGCTTTAGATAAGTTTCAATCATATTTGGTTGGATTCTCAATTGTTGTATTTGCTGATCATGCAGCCTTAAAATATCTGCTTACAACTAAGAATGTTAAGACACGTCTCCTACGATGGATATTGTTGTTTCAATAATTTGAATTTGATCTCATTATCAAAGACAAGAAATGAGTTGAAAATATGGTAGTTGGTAATTTATCAAGACTGAATTATGATACAAAATAGGAGTCAATACCAATCAAATTAACTAAAAAGAGATATTACAGTATGTAGACATAACCAATTATTTTGGCACATGTACCATTCCTATTCAGTATATTTGGATCCATAAGCAAAACATTTTAAGAGAGGTACACAATTTCTTTTGGGAAGATTCCTATGTGTTTAAATACTATAAAGATCAGATAATAAGGCGTTGCGTACCCAATCATGAAGTATGTCATGTTATTTCTTTTTACCATTTTGAAGCCTGTGAATGACATTTTTTTTCAAAGAAAATCGCTGCTAAAATTCTGCAGTGTGGATTTTATTGGCCCACTCTTTTTAAAGATGTGCATGTCTTTTGTCTAAATTGTGACCGAATGTCAAAAGATGGAAAATATTTCAAAAAGAAACATGATGCCTTTAAATCCTATTTTTATTATTGAATGTTGGGGCATTGATTTTATGGCACTATTTCCACCTCCTTTGGACATTTGTACATTTTGGTTGCCATTGATTATGTTTCCAAATTGGTTAAGACAATTCCGTGTCAAAATAATGATCACCATACAGTAATCTGATTCTTTAAAAAAAAATTGTCTAGATTTGAAATTCCTCGAGCTATTATAAGTGATAGAGGTACACATTTTTGCAATAAATCTTTTGAAAATTTGATGAAAATATATTTAATTTTCCATAAAGTATCTGACCTTTATCGCCCTAGACAAGCGGAGAAGTTGAATTTTCCAATAGGGAGATAAAATATATTTTGAAAAAAATATTTAACCCAAATCTCAAGGAATGGTCTTTGAGACTGACTGATACACTTTGGGCTTACCATACTGTGTATACAATTATTTTGGGAATGCCTTCTTATCGGCTGATTTATGGTAAACCATGTCACTTGCCTATGGAACTAGAACACCGAGCATACTGGACAATCAAAATGCATCCCTCAAACTTCAAATCAACGAATTGCAACAACTAAGAAATGAAACATATGACAATGCGAAAATTGCCAAGTCTGGGATGAAATTTTTCATGATAAAAATATTATGCGAAATTCCTTTATATCATTTCAAAAATTTTTGTTATATAATTCAAGGCTCTTCCTATTTCTTGAAAAGTTAATATCAAGGTGGATAAGTCCATACATTGTCAAACAAGTTTTTGAATGCGATTCAATTGAAATTAAAAATCCATTAAGCCGAAATGTTTTCAAGGTAAATGGTCAAAGGCTTAAGCCATATTAAGATGGATTTGTTCAAAATGTGGATTTCATTCAGCTAATGAAACCACAATATGTGTCTTGAGAAGTTACTATGAATATTTGATTGTAAATTGTAGTACTAATTGTTTTATTGTTTGATTTGTAGAGTAGGATTTTGCAAAATAGATTTGTTTTATTTTCAGACCTTATTAGCAATTGTCTTTAAATTTTGATTTATAATGTTACACATTGAGGATAATGTTAAAATTAGGTTGGTGGAGAGAACAATCAATATTTGTCTTTGTGACTGGCAGATGTTAAAGAACTGGATAATGAGTCTTTTTCTAAATTTCTCAAAAATGGATGAAAGCTTTTTTGGTTTAGTTTGGGTGTGTTACGCACTTTTCCAAAAGATATGCACTCTTTGATCATAGCAAAAACAAGAGTTCCGAGAAAATTAGAAATTTTTGGTAGTTAAGGAAAACTGATGTGTGGAGAAAGTTCATTTGCTAAATGCCTACGAGCAAATTGACTCATTAGTTGTGTAAAATGTGGTTGATTAATGTATATGAAAGAATTTAGTCAATGTTCTAAACCAATTCCAACTCAAGCATTATATCATCTTAACTGAATTATGTATGGGCAGAGTAAGGATTACCCTGAGACGCTGATGAGTATAGAATATTGCATATCATGTATGTCATTTGCATTCATTTTACTTGTTTTGTGGTGAAAATTTGGGAAAATACTTTCAAACTCACAATTAATGGAGATTCGTGTGATTATAAGTAAAGAGCAGGTAAGGTCATGTACCAAGCCTCCCATGAAGTGCTAAATGGCAATGGGGAAGAAAGGAATGCTTAATGGATGGTGTGGGACCTCAGGGAACCAAGAAAATCAAGTAGCAGGACAAAACCTACTGGCAGAATATAGTCTTAACCTACAGGTAGAAATTTACAAAAACTTGCCGGTAGAAGATCAAAAACCTACTGGTAAAAAATGCTACTGGATTTCTTTTACCTCAGCCATGCCAAAAACCTAGCGGTAGAAAATCTTTCTGGACAAAACCTACCGATAGATTTTGTTACGTTCTACCGGTAAATTATGCCCAATTTTGTCAGATGCCAGTTCACATGACTTCACATTTTCCGAGGGCCCATATCTTGTCATCCAAACCATACCCTTATATAATTGACACTCCATGATGCTCTCCTAACACCCAAAGTCAGATTTCAAGTGAGAGAGAGAGAAAAGAGACAAGAGAGAAAAAGGGTGGTTGGAAAAGCATGGGAGAAGCATGGTTGGCCTATTTTTGCTTGTTCAAGCGTCCAAACTCTCCCCGCTCATTGCGGCTCAGTCCACATAGGCTAAGGGAAGAGGGATGGACGAAAAAAAACGAAGTTACCATTATTCAATTTTACATGTTTTTTAAAGGGAGAAGCTCTAAGGTAGAAGATGAAGTTTTAGAGAGAGAAAGTTCGGTTTTCACATTTCCTTCACCATTTTCATTGTAGTAAGATTTATATTTCTTGTAATCTTTCCCTCTTTTACTTTAAACTCTTTTATTCAAGTTGTAATCAAGCTTAGTGAAGTATTTTAGTATTTTCATTTCTACATTTGGGTATTTTCCTCTTCTAGCTTTGTAATTTGGTTATGAATAACTTTACTCATGCAGTTTAAACCTTTTCTTGCATCAATACAAGTTCCATGCTTCATTTCATTACCATGCCTCCTTACTTTATGTTGGTTCTTGATTTTACTATTAGTAGCTAGACTTTTAGTTGGCTAATCCAAGGGAAATTTTCTCTGGGGTATGTAAAATCGACTCTCTTTCATTCTTTCTTGTAGTGTAAAGTGTTTGGTTTGACTAGGTTGAGTGTGGACGTGGTTGTGAGCTCTTGAAACACCGTAGACTTGTCACGGGGTATGCTTTTTCTAATACATCCACATTAGTCCCTCACTTCCTATAAATTAATCAAACGTTAACACACCATTGGTTAAATGTATTGAGTCGATTTGGAAATCCCATTGGAATGACCTCTAGGGATTAACCAACCTTACTTTCTTGCATTTTGACCAAAACACAACTCACCAAAACACAAATTACAAGATTTTCCATTTTTCATTTCTTTCACAAATCACCTTCCTAAAAATTTGACATTTCCTTCCCTGATGAGATGACCTTGGAATACTCATTCCAAGTAAAACACGACATTGCAAATCACTCTACGCATGGTAACCACTTTTTCACACACACACACACGTTTTTGTTCACACACACAATTTTCCACATTTCTTGTATTTGAACCTGAGGGGGAGTGACACTCACCAACTTCTATAAGCCGTATACACACAATTTGGGTTCGTGTTTGGACATTAGGGAAAAGATTCAAGCATTTTTTGCGTCGTTGTCGAGGAAGGCTAAGCGTAGAATTTGAAGGTGAATTGGGGACAACGGAGGTAAGTCCTGTGGAGACTAGTCACAGGGAGGTACGTTGCTCCTTTATACATATTTGTGTATATTCTTTCTTTCTATTGTAAGTAGTGTTTTTGCATGTGGGGACATAACGATCAAAATAGACTAGTGAGACGTACCCTTGGACCAAATATGAGTATAGAGCGTGACCCACCCGAGGATGCTAGAGACAATTTTGGAGATAATGGTGCCAATATTTCGAGGGGTGGGAGAATGCAAAACCCCTGAGTGCCAAATTCTAGAATGCAATTACCCCTCCAAGAAATGAAGGAAAAAATCTCCCTATGGACCCTTCGGCGAGGTCAGTGAGGGATTATCTCCAACCAAATTAAAGTACCACCCCCTCATGCATACTTCTACTCGTGCAAGGGCATGGCTTCCTTGTGAAACCGGGCATGTTGTATTTACTTTTGAAATTGATCATTCACACGCAAAGTCTTGAACCTTATAGTTTAATGGGTACTCACTAGTGTGGTTCTACCTGTAGGTAGTTAGGGGTCTACTATTGGTAGCTCATGACCATCTTTCGTAAATTTGTCATCACTTTTGATCCCACTATCCGATTGAGCTGCAATTTTTGACACAACATAGAGGACAATAAGATCTAAAACTGTTATGTTTTGAAATTGTTCAGATTCGAAGTGGATCATGGTAAAAAATATAAAACATCGGGATATTACTACCAATTGGTGTGGGTACCGGTACCAAAATTCCAGCAGGCTTAGATATCGGTACCTATGGAACCAAGTACTGCTACCTCCTTGATTTATTTCACTTTAAAGCCTCCTAATACTCATGTAATGTTTCCATCTCTTCATCACTCATCCACACTTAGTTGCAGGGTTTTGAACGCCATCATTTACCCTATGATTACCTGCACCATTAAAATTTTCATATTATTCATAAATTTGACCAACTCTAAGTAATCAAATGCAAAGTTGAGTTAAAAAACATGTAATGAGACCGTTAAATATGCAGTATTACATGCTTAACATAACGGGCATAACTTGGCCCAAAAACTTGACTTCCTTCAGCCAAAACTCACGCCTCCTGAATTTGGCGTACAACTAGTGATCTCTAAAGGCTTGTAAAACAATCCTCATCCGACGTTCGTTCTCCTCCTTCGTGTTGGAGTATACAAGAATGTCATCTACGAGCATTTCAACAAAATTTTCTCCCTCTCACTCTTATCAGCTGGCCTGTGCGAATAAAATGGCTGAAAACCCAAAACTTTCCCCTTTTTATACTTTGTAATCTGCTGGGCACTCGTTGTGCCACGCGTCCCACTTTAATTGGTTTAATTTGATTCTAAATCAATTAAATCTCGCCTCGCCTTAAGTCTAGTATATTTTTATTCAACTAAATTTAAATTATTTTTCTGGTCTTGCAAATAAAATTGAATCGTGATAATTTTAGTCATGTGACACCCAATCGTATCGTAAAAATATGAAAAATCCGATTATCTCATAATTCAACAAAAATTTATTAGGTAACTAAATTTTACGATACGAATCCAATGGTAAGGTCACTTTTTCATCTGAGTTCTAGAAAAATTTGAGTTTTCAACTCGTACCGTTTTACCCTTTTTAATTAAGTTTTAATTTTTCAGTTTTCACAGGTAATGACCGAGAAAAATAAGATGAATCCTTGGTTATTTAAACTTAGGATGATTAAAATGAAAATTGAATTGCAAGTGATTCGATTATAACTCATAGGTGATTTTAAAAGAAAAAAATTTCTAAACCATTTATCACTTTTGAAAGCATAGTTTGAGTCACAACCTGACCCTGATTTGAGCAACATCCTTTAGTTCTCAAGAGGACAAATTTTTGCATGGCTTTATGCTTAAAAACTTATAGGGACTGATCTATACTAGCTAGCTTTTGCTAGAACGGTCTCTTTAGGACTTAGGGAAAGAAACGAGAAAAGGCCACGGAAGGCAGTGTAGGACTCGCTCTATGATCTTGCTCAGGTGGTCTCATTAGTGCTCGAGAGATGTTAACCTTAGTCATGTTTGAAACATTGTTTTTACTCCAGTGACGACCACCTTTTTACCAATTCAAAGGTCGTTCACGAATCTGAGTTTTCTTATTTACTAAGACTATCCTTATTCTGGTTAGGGAAAGCCTTTCCTACATTTAGGTTACCCCACTTAATCCTCTAGAGAGATTTCAAATAGGGAAATTCATTCCTCTACCTTGATAGCTTCCACTAAAACCTAGATCCCTTAGATCCAAAGGCTACCTCTAGTGATTCTACCCAACTTCACAACTTGGAGAAGAAGAACTTGTTGGCTGAAAAAATCGATTGGCATGTGTATACCGATGAATGTTGGCGTGCCCATAATCGCTCAAGGCCTAGACTATCCATGAGGCAGTGAGGTCAAAGAGAAGCTACACCAAACGTTGGAGAGGGACTTTCATTGGAAAGACATATCAAGGAAATAAGCATCTAACCATGGTATTGGTTGATGTATAAGTCAAGTACTTGTATGTTGACTTGGAGATTAGTGGATTAGACTTAGGTGAGCTGAGAAGGTTCCTTACAAGTTTTCCTGAGAAGGGTTTTCTGTGTCAACAAATCACTCATGCTCTTTACTTTTTTGCGTCAACAAATCACTCACTCATGCGTACATACGTTTTTTGCATACACGCGCATTATATGTGTGTTTTATTGATTAATTGACATTCATTCAACCATAGTTGATCAATTGTGTTTGGGGATTTGGGATCGCTATCAAATTGATTGAGAGTAAATTAATTAAAGATTAATTAAATTGCATCGTCATAGTTGGAGGTGGTTATGGTGACTAAAGGGGTTCTTGTTGTTAAATTCCATATTTGATTGAGAAACTTGTGATAAACATAGATTTTAATTGCTAATCAATTTGGGCTAAAATTGGAAAAACCTATTCACCCTCTATTGGTATAGTGCCTTGGTCTCCACATGTACAATCATGAGAGAAGATTCATATCGGCTTCCCCCTCCTGGAAAACAAATTTGTATTAGAAAGCGGTTTCCCTAAGATTATAAGAAACTAAGTAGGCATATCTATTTTTTGCTTACTTGCCTAGTTTGCCTCCAAGGAATCAATCATTACTACAAGTTAGTTTTGAATGAAATCTCAAAAAGGAAGGAGAATCAATTGCATGATGCTTGGATGCGATTCACCCTAATTTCAAAACATGATCCCGGTTGTGTGTATATGGCTTATACGAGTAGGTGAGTGTCACTCTCCCTAGGGTTCAATGCAAGAAATGGGAAAAATCGTGTATGTGAACAAAAACGTGTGTATGCACGCAAAAGTGGTCCCCAAGTGAAGAGAGACTTGCAATGTCATTTTTTACTTGGAATGGGTATTCCAAGGTCGTCTCCTCAGTGAAGGGAGGTAAAATTGTTGTGAAGGGTGATTTTTAAAGAAATGAAAATGAGAAAATCTTTTGAATTGTGCTTTGGTGAGTTGTGTTTTGGTAAAAAAATAAGAAAACAAGGTTGGCTAATCCATAGAGGTCATTCTAATTGGAATGCCAAATCAACTTAATTCATTCAACTAATGGTGTCTCTATGTTGGATTGATTCGTAGGAAGTGAGGACTATTATGGAGGTGTTGGCACAAGCATACCCGTGACAAGTCTACGGTGTATCAAGAGCTCACAACCACGTCTGCACTCAACCTACTCAAACCAAATACTTTACACTATGAGGAAGAATGAAAGATAGTTGATTTCACATACCCAAGAGGAAATTCCCCTTAGATTAGCTAACTAAAAGTCTAGCTACTTATGATCAAAACAAGAACAAGCCTAATGTAATGAGACATGGTAGTGAAATAAAGGGTAAGACTTGTATTGATGCAAGGAAAAGTTTAGACTACAAGAACAATTTCATTCATACTCAAAAGTACAAGCTTAAAAAGAAAAATATCCAGATGTAGAAATTGAAATGCTCAAACACTTGATTAAAACAGATTACAACTTGAATGAAAGAGTTTAAAGTGAAAGTAAGAAATATTACAATTATTTTAAATCTTGCTAGAATGAAAAATGGTGGAGGACTTGTGGAAACCTAACTTTCTCTCTCTAAAACTTCATTTTCTTCCTTGAGCTTCTCTCTATAAACTTGTGTAAAAACTGAATAATATATCAAGGTCTTGGTCAAAATTCATCCATAACCCTCTTTTGGTCTATGAGAACTGACTTGCTATCATTGGAAAGGGCATAGGTATTGCTACAAGCAATCATAGGCCCACCATTCCTCTTCGATGCTTCCTCCAACCACTCCTATTCACTCTCTTACCTTGTCCATGCTTTCTCTTCCAAAATCAGGCTTTAGGTGTAAGAGAGCATCATGGTGTTTCATAGATGTGAGGGCATGTGAGGGATGACAAGAGGTGGGCCCCAGAATTAGGTGGAGTTGAGTTTGTAGGCTTCTGGCATTTCTTGTCAAAACCTACCACTAGAACAATCAAAAACCTACCGGTAAGTTTTTTCCAGTAGGCAAAATCTACCGGTAGGTTTTGGAATGGGTTGCGGTAGAAGAATTCTAATGCACTAAACCTACAAGTAGGTTTTCTTCGATTTTGGCATTTTCTTGGTCTCTTGATGTCTTGAGCCATTCGTTAAGCCTTCTCTTCTTCTCCATTGAATTTAAGCACTTGATGGGACGCTTAATACACGCCCTTACATGTTCTTTACCTATAATCACACGAATCTCCATTAAAAGTGAGTTTAAATGCATTTTTCCCCATTTTTACCACAAAAGCAAGTATAAATGGGTGCAAAGAGATACATGATATGCAATATTCTATGCTTATCACATGAACACCTCCCTTTGATGGTTTTAACTTTACATTTTGGAAAGCTTGTATGAAAGTGTTTATAAAATCAATTGCTAAGAGAGTTTAGGTAACTATGCAAGAGGGTTGGATCCCTCCTACCAGCACCACACAAATTGAAGGTGATGAAATGGTGGTTGCAGTAAAATCACCAAAGGTATGGACTAAAAATGAGAATGAGTTTGTGGGGTGAAACTCTAAAGGCTTGAATACGATATTCAATGCGGTGACACTGAATGAGTTCTAAAGGATTGCAAATTACGAAAGTTCAAAGAAAGCATAGGACATCTTGGTTGTTTCCCATGATGAATATGTCTAGACTCCAAAGGTACACCTCTCAGTTTGAAACTTTGAGGATGTAAGATGATGAAACATTTAGTGAATTTTATGCTAAATTGTATGATATTGTAAATTCATCATTTTTATTAGGTACCAAGGTTGACGATGTGGCCATCAAGTGAAAAAACTTGAGATCTCTACCTGACATGTTTCATGCTAAGGTCACACCCTTGGAAACAAGTGTTGACATGGAGTTGATATCATTGGAAGACCTATTTGGTTCTATATTAATCTTTGAGATGAACCTTTCATCCTCAAAGCAAGCTAAGGTGTAACACCCCGCATTTTCTTTTTTATATTTGTATAGATATATATAGTGAAATATTGTTGTAAAAATGAGGATATGTATAATGATGTAAGAATGAATCACATAGGTTAAAACATTAGAAATGAATAATTGGGAGACAAATGGATTTGGGAAGTTTAAGTTTCAAAGGCGTTTGAGATTAGAAATAGTTATTAGATAAGTTTCTAAATGTTTTTAGGTCAAAATAATATTTTCATTGAATCCGGAAGGTCGAAAAACCTTGGGAGAGGTAATATGAGGTGCATTGGAAGCTTGGAAGTACTCCGGAATAAAAACACAAATTTCGTAAATTTTGGGTATAAAATATTTTGGACACCTCTTAGTATTTTGGCCGTAACTTTTTATCCTAATATCCAATTGATCTGAAATTTTGACAGCAGATATTAAACATCAAGGGCTATAAAAGTATGTCTAATGAAAATTTTCCAATTCGACCTATAAAGGGCTCAAAACTGTACTGGAAGTCGAGGAAGTCAAATGGTACCGGTACCCCGAAACCAGTAGCTAAACGGTACCGGTACCCAGTACCGGTACCGCTTCTCTGAAGCCTTCCGAACAGTTAAAAAGTCGAGATTTTGGGTTTTAAAACCCCATTCCAAGCCCTATTTGCCCCATTCTTCATCTCATTCTCACCACAAACATCTTAGAGCCCTAGGAGGAGATAAAGAAAGGGAAAAACAACAAGATCAAGATAGCTTCACACCTTATAGAAATCAAAATCAAAATTTCTCAAGAACACCATTCTTCTCCTCTCTTCTTCTACACTTTTACTACACCTTTACCCACACCTCTTGGAACCCTAAGAGAAGACAAGAAGGAGATCTTTGGAGCTTGGGTTAGCTTAAAACTCTTGGATTCAAGGTAGGGGATTTTCTCTCATTCACTTACATTGAGGCTAGGGCCTATATATATGTAATCTTTTCACTTTAAATTATACATGTATGCTATATAATCATTGTTTCTTAATACCTTGTGACTACTACCATGATTTAAACAATATTATTCTTTGATTAACCCTTGAATCCTTTTTCTTGCTTAAAAACCCTAGATTCTGAGAGAGATGAACTTTTCTTTAAATTTTTCTTAATTCTTGATTTCAAAACTTTAGTGTTGAATATTGTACAACAAAATAATATAGATTATGATCTCTTGCATATTTCCTTGGATTATTCGATTATATGACACATGTGAGAAAAATTGGGGATTTTACTATATTTGTGAAATTGTTGTGAATTGAGCATATTCTCGGTTTTCTCATTGTATGGGTATTGTGATGGACTTGGATTACCTTTGAGAGATGTCGTAGAGTGTTAGAGGTTAGTCTACCCCAATGGGGGTGAGATGGTTTCCTAACACTTGTAGTAGGTTGTCATTTGGTAATGCAACCACTATCGTTCACTGGAGTTCGAACAAGGGATAGTATACTTTTCCTAGGAAGGGACTCGTCACTGCCATTGTGATGGTAGACGCCCCTTTCTAAAGTGCTTGTGACTGTGATTGTGATTGTGATTGGTGGACTAGGTATAATTGTGGGGTAGATTCATGGGAAGCAATCATCATACATAGTACGGGGATGAACCAAAAATACATGGAATTATGAGTTGGGTCGTTCTTGTCGATGCATTGGTATGGGACAATGCATGGGGGAGAAGCCTTTTTTCTAAATAGCTTAAATTGGAATATTGGTTATTGTTGCTAAACTCCTTTTATTCGTTTATTTGAGTATTACTACTGTTTAAACTTGAGATCTCTTTTAAAATGCCCCTGTTTTATTTCAAATGTTATATATGTTACTTGTGAAATGAGACCGACCGTTGTCTATGTTTTAAAACCTTGTTTAAGTTTGGAAGAAATGTGGCTACAGAGCTTCGTGCTCACCCCCTACAAATTACATTTTTTAGATTTGGTGCTAGAGGAGGATCTCGGTGCTAACGAGACGTACCTTGGAGAGGCTTCACTAGAGGGATACTTGGATCCCGAGTGGGACATCTAGAGATGTCGTTTAATTTTTGTTATAGACTAAAATATTATTTTGAAACACTGTATAGTCTAGATTTCTTTTATAATTTTTGCTGCACTATAATAGTAAATTTTTATTGGGAATGTAAAAGCCAAATATGGCATATTCTTTTGGGATATTGATGTAAATGTTATGAATTATTGTTATGAAGTCTTCTTTATTGATGGTTTGTCTTAGTGCTCTCATGGTATGAATGATTATGGAATGTAATGCCGTCAAAGGTGTATTTTGGGGCGTTACATAAGGGCACTGCCTTAAGCTCTACAAATCATGGAAGAGATAAATCCATGTCACCCCTATTAGGAGAGGAGGACCTAGCCTTAATTGCAAGAAAGTTAAAAAAAAATACTTCAAGGCTAGTAATGTCGAGTCCCCAAGGTAGAAAGGAAAAACTAGTAGATTTACTCCTAAAGGGGGAATAGACTATTGCAAAGAAATTGAGAGCAAGGGGCAATATTTCCAATGATTTGAATGTCAAGGATTTTAATATATTGCATTAGAATGCCCGAATAGAAAGAAGAGAGATTCACCCAAAGACAAGAGGAGAACTTGAAGGCCACTTGGAGCGATAGTGAAAATTAGTCAAACTCAAGTGTTGACTCATCTTCCAGTGATGATGAAGAGAATTTCACGGATTTTGTTGGTTTATACTCCTCTGACCACTAGAGAAACTTCCACAAGTGAAGTTGAAACAAGTCCTACCATAGAGGTAGATGACTTTTGACTTGAAAGTCTCCATGTGTATGGAGGATGAAGATTTCTATGAGGGTATACAAGATGTATATGACCAATTTTTCATGCAATTCCTCAAGCAATAAGAAAAGGTGCTCTATTGTTTTTTTTTTGAAAACCAATGTGAGATGGAAGGAGAAAAAGATCACCCCGGGAGTCACTACAGATGCATTGCATTACCAGAGACCTCCTCCCAACACCACGGTCTATCTTCACAACACCCAAGGGAGGAAATCACTTTAGGAGTATGCAAGCTTGATATATGAGGACCCGACATAGTTTAAGGGAAAAATCCAAGTTGGGGCACTCAAGCACTCTTACGGGATAATGAACAAGGTACTCCATTACAATTTGCTACATCGGGGTGCAGAGAAGACTCTAGAGGAGGAGAAGCTAGCCCTTGTCCATGCTTTCATGTCGGGCAAGAGGATGGATATTGTCTTCATGATTTGGGAGGTGATAAACGAGTACGCCCAAGCTAAAAAGTGGAAGGCGAATCTCCCTTACGCTAGCCTTGTCACGAAGATCTATCGCCATAATAAAGTAAAGGGTAGCCTCACCAATGTGACACTCTTGCCGGAGTTTGGAACTATAGGCAAGTCCAACAATATGAAGAGGTCGACCATGACATGAGGGTCTTCCTAGAAAGAAGAGAGAGTCGAGCCACCTATAGCGGGACCTTCCATTTTTGGGCTATCCATTGCTGCTCCACCCCGTAAGGTCCCTCAATGCCTCGATGCGATTGAGGGGAGGCTGGACAATTTTAGTAGGACTATGCAGCTATTGACACTGATGGTCACAAGGATCTTCGAGAGGACTTTCCCCGGAGAGCATATCCCCAAAGTGCCTCCAGTTTCCACCTTCGGACCATCCACTTATGCCCACATGGGCTCGACTGTCTTAGAGGTGGAGGAGTTTGATGTTGTGGAGACTGATGACAATGATGTGGGGGATGATGATGAGTCGGGTGACGATGCAGAGGACTAGAGATAGGGAGAGACCACTCTTGTTTTGTTGTTTTTGGTAGATTGCACATAGTGGTTTAATGGTAGTCGGCCTAGTAGAAGAGTCTCTAGGACCACAAGCCGTTTTTGTTTCAAGATCATTGTACTAAACCTCGTGAAGTTATGAATGAAAGAACCACATTTTATTTGTTTTATTTTTCCCCAAGTTAATTTATATAATTGCATTATGATTTGATTATTTTGTTGATTGGTGAATTGTATAGCATGAATGGAATTGTTGTTTTTATGTGTTAGTTGTTTGAAAATAAAGTTTGCTAGGGACTAGCAAAACTCAAGTTGGAGGTCTGATGAGTATAGAATATTGCATACCGTGTATCTCTTTTGCACCTATATTATTTATTTTGCAGTGAAAATTGGAGAAAATGATTCCAAATTCATAATTAATGGAGATTTGTGTGATTGTAGGTAAAGATCAGGTAAGGTCTTGTATAAAATATCCAATCAAGTGCTCAAAGGCAATGAGGAAGAAAAGATTGATTAACAGATGGCTTGGGACCTCAAGGAACCAAGAAATCTCAAAGCAGAACAAAATCTACCAATAAAAGTCGACCTAAACCTACAGGTAGAAGTCAGTTAAAACCTAGAGGTAGAAGATTGAAAATCTATTGTAGACCATGCTACTGGAATTCTTCTACCTTAGCCATGCAAAAACCTACCTGTAGAAAATCTTACCAGAAAAAACCTATCGGTAGGTTTTGCCCTGATTTTTTAGACACCTGCTCACACGACTACACCTACTTCAGGGCCCACAATTTTTCCTCTAAGCCATACCCTGACATGTTTGATACCTCATGATGCTCTCATAACCCCTAAAGTCAAATTTGAAGTGAGAGAGAGGGAAGAAGCAAGAGAGAGAAGAGGGGTGGTTGGTGAAGCAAGGGAAGACCATGCTTGGACTAAAGTTGCTTGTGGTAGTGTCCAACCTCTTTCCAATCATTCCAATTCAGTTCACACATGCTGAGGAAGAGATGATGGACGAAAAATTGGAGAATTTTTACACCATTATTCAGTTTTTACAAGCTTTTAGAGAGAGAAGCTCTAAGATTGAAGATGAAATTTTAGAGAGAAAAAGTTGGATTTTTACATTTCCTTCACCATTTTCATTGTAGTAAGCTTTATTTTACTTGTAATCTTTTCCTCTTACACTCTAATCTCTTTTATTCAAGGTGTAATCAAGCTTAGATAAGTGTTCTTGCATTTTCATTTCTACATTTGGGGTATTTTCTCTTCAAGCTTTGTATTTTTGATATGAATGATTTTGCCCTTGTAGTTTAAACCTTTTCTTGCATTAATACTAGTTTCCAGTTTCATTTCACTACCATGTGTCTTTACAATATGTTTGTTCTTACCTTTACTATGAGTAGCTAAACTTTTAGTTGGCTAATCCAAAGATAATTTCCTCTTGCGCATGTGAATCGACTCTATTTCGTTCTTCCTCGTAGTGTAAAGTGTTTGGTTTGACTAGGTTGAGTGTGGACGTGGTTGTGGGCTCTTGACACATCGTAGACTTGTCACAGGGTATGCTTTTATCCAACACAACCACATTAGTCCCTCACTTCCTACGAATCAATCAAACCCCGAGACACCATTGGTTGAATGAATTGAGTCGATTTGGCATTCCCTTTGGAATGACCTCTATGAATTAGCCAACCATGCTTTCTTGCATATTTCTCAAAACCAAACTCACCAAAACACAATGCGCAAGATTTTTCAATTTTCATTTCTTTACAAATCACCCTTCAAAAGCATTTGACATTTTCTTCCCTGAAGAGACGACCTTGGAATACCTATTCCAAGTAAAACACGACATTGCAAGTCTCTCTATGCTTGGGGAGACTTTTGCACACACACGTTTTTGCTCACATACATGATTTTCCCTATTTCTTACATTTGAACCAGAGGGAGAATGACGCTCATCAATCTCTATAAGTCATATATACACATAACTCGGGTTCGAGGGTTGGAGATTAGGGAAAACAATCAAGCATGGTCAAATTATAATATTTCTCGATTAAGTTCGAGGTCAAACCCACATGGAGCTAACTGTTAGTATTCAAAATAGAAATAGTAAAATTGTCATGTATGTAGTGTGTAATGTAACAACTTGTGGTGTGAGCTTAGAATTGTCAAATAAATACTTAACTAAAAGTTTGAAAAATAATGATAAAAAGGTGCTCTTCAGTGAAAGGATTCAACATGTTTTATACTGTTTATTCATGAAAATGTCACCTCACAACAATTAACTTCCATTTCAATGGAAGGCTAATCGGTAGGTTTTATGTATATTATACCATAACACAACAACTGATTAGGTTAGTTGGAAGATCTATATACCATGCATCACTCAAATAACCCTAGTAAGCCTGAATGTAAACCATTCAAAAGGTTTACTCTATCTATTTAATGGGCAGGTAGATGATTCAATGATTACAGAGTTCATGTTTATGAATTAAATCAAAAGCATTGGCCATGGTGAGATTTAACCCATCTATAACCAATCTCCCAACTGCTACAGAAAGCCCAACTATGTGTATCACTGTGTCATATATGAAGTACGTAATAATAATAGATAGAATGTTATATATCAATAGGCTTTGATCGGTGTTCATAACCATAAGCATATTATAAATGTAACCATCCTTCAATTAAGAGAGGTAGAAACTTTAATACATAAATAAAACATCGGAATTTCCATAACTTAACTAGTATTACACATGCATTCACCCTTCATCGAAGAGTATAAATGGACTACACATGCCTCATTGCTATAGACGAGCAAAAGCAGTGATATAATTCCAGTACAATGACTTGATCCAAAATGTGTACACCCAAGTGCAAGCAGTCAAGTTGTAATAAAAATCCGGTTTGAGTCCGTAGTTGAATCCACAGGAAACTTGTTTGTGTTGGTGTTTTGAAGTAAGCAGTAGTGGAGACCAATTGTTTGTAACTCTTGAAGTTTGTGAATATGAGATTGAGAGATTTTCTTCCTGGATTAAATATTGAATTCTTTCTAAGAAGGTTTCTAGACAAAATATAAGATGAATTCGAATGGCAGGAAAGTCACTATTTAGTTCGAGGATCAGGGCATGTGATAAATTATCGGGTTTATTATATTTAGGATTGATAACTCAATTAACTCCCGTATCAACAACAAGTCAATCGGAAGATAAGGATGGACTGTTAAAATCATTGTTCCGATGTCTTATAAGAAATTTACAAGAATTGTTTGTACCGAGAGTTATCGCGTTCATTGATTGAAAATAGTGTCTTTGTTCCATACCTCTCAACACCACCCTCAAATGTGTATGGCTTATGTGTGAAGGGAGTGTCACTCTCCCTCGGGATGATACAAGAGATAGGAAACAACGGATGTGAATGGTGGGAAATGGATGAACAAAATATGTGTGAAATGAAATGTGGAATGTGCACAAAAGCGCTCCCCAATCGCAAGGAGTCTTTCGTTGTCGGTGTTTTACTTGGAAAGTATTCCAAGGTCGTCTCCTCAGGGAAGGAAAGGGAGTTTTGTGAAAGTGATTTTGCAAAAAGTGAAAAGAAAGTGTAAAATCTTGTATTTGAGTTTTGTGTTTGGTTTGTAAATGAAAATGCAAGAAAACAAGTGTTGGCTAATCCAAAGGGTTCATTCCAATGGGAATACCCAATCAACTCAAAGCCTTCCTCCGATTGAGCATGAATGAACGATTGATTCGGGGGAAGCTAGGGACGAGATTAGTGAGTATCTAAGTATAAACCGTGACTAGGCCTACGGAATGTCAAAGGCTCACCAACTCATCCACTCTCAACCCCGTCAAACCGAACCATTTGACCCTAAAGGGAGGAATGAAAAAGAGTTGAAATGAAATCCCCAAGAGAAATCACCCTTGGAGTAACCAACTTAAAACTAGCTATTCATATTAAAAGCAAAGACATTCATAATGTAAAGAGACAAGAATGAAAATGGAGATTAAAACTTAACTAAATGCAAGAAATCTTAAACTAAGAAGAGAATTCAACAATACCCATTTTAAACTAAGAAATGAAGAAAACTTGAAAACATAAATGGTGAAAGCTAGAACATGGAACTAAACTTGCAATAACTTGAAAGGAATGAGATTAAAGACAATAAATTAAACTTAGAAGATCCTTACAAGAGATTAACAAGCTTTCTACAACTTGAATGGAGAAGAAAATGCAAAAACGTCACTATTCATCTTCTTCCTCCTTGGAGCTAAACTAAAACTACTCCTAAGCTTAGGTAGCCAACCCTCTTAGAAGAACTTGTAGAATGCTGAATATAATGGTGTGTAAGCCTTTCATTTTCGTGCAAGGTGGTCCCCTAGCTGTGAGAGCAGACCTCCCACCAATGGCAGGTGATTTGGATGGGTTACACAGACTAGGACAGAGCTAGACTGCAAGTCACATGCCTGCCCACTTCTCTCACATCCTCATTTATGCTAAGCCTTCAAAATCTTTCCAATGTGTAAGGGAGGCATGCTCTTGTGTAAGGAAATGTTGGGGGGCGAGTGGGAGAAGTATAGGTGGGACCCCCAAGCCTCAAAGTTGAGTTACAGGCTGTTTTTTCGGCCAGAAGATTTGTGGTACCGGTACCGGGTACCGGTACTGTTTTTCTGCACTGGACCACCTTCAGTAGAAATGGCATAACTTTTGATCTAACCGTTGGATTGAGCTGAAATTTTGAAAAGATACATAAAACATCCAGATCTACAACTTTCATGTTTTAAAATTTTCCATATTCTGAGTAGATCATGGTCAAAATGGGGGATAACAGAGGCAGTGCTTCCTAGTGATGTGGCAGCTGATGCCTTTGTTCCAAAACACCAATACCTCATTGATTTCTTCACTTTTAAGCCTCCAATTCTTCATGTATTGTTTCCATGTCATTACCACACTTCCAACATAGTTGCGAGGTCCTAAAATCCAACATTTAAGCTATCAAAACCTGCAACATCGAGAATTCCACATTATTCATAAATTAGGCTAACACTAAGTAATTAAATGCAAAAGTTGAGTTATAATGAATGTAATGAAGGAATTAAATGTGCAATATTATGTGCTCATCACGCGTCCACAAACAAGCAAGTGCTTCTACATGACATCCAACCATGGATTTAATATTCCATTCTTTTAAATAAAGCACAATAATGGGGATGATTAAAGGGTAGTCATGAAGATCTAGCCAGGGTACTTGCCTTGAAATGAGGAGTCTTTCCATGCAAGAGTCACCCATATCATAGAATGACTTTCGATTATACAAAGTATCTTAGCTTTGCTAGATACAATCAATCATCCAATAAGCAAGGGGATATAATAGTTAAGCATTAGAAAAAAGCATCATATAACTTCCGGATAATCAATACATGCCCTTGACCTCTTACTAAAGAGTGAATGTGAAACTACTCACTCTTCATAGCTTTGGTAAAGCTAGAAAAGTGAGTGATGCTCATCCCTCTAAGTAGAGGACTTCACAAGTTAACGGTTTAATTAACAAGGAGCTAATCTTCCAAGAAGAATGAGTGAATCACGTTCCACCCTTCACGGCTTTGTCAAAGCTCTTAGAAAGGTGGAAGAGTTTCACTCTTCTAAGCAAGAAGGGAGCTCAAATAATCAAGGTGCAAGACATAAATAAAAGCATGTATGTAAGAGCATAAATGTAAAGACTAAATTTAAATTAAGCATGTAAATGAAAAGACTTGGAGGAATTAAAGAAACTTCAACTCTTAAGTAAATGTAAACGTAAACATTAAAGTAAAGAAAATGAGTGAGAATCTAAACTTCCCAACTCTTCTAGCAAAGAGAAAAACTAAGACAAGAATTAAGAGAGCTATATGTGATGAATCTTTCAAGTGATTCCACTCATGAGACTCCCATTTTTCTCCACAAAACCAAGTGTATTTGTAGGCAAGGAGAAGGCAGGGAGAGGGGTAAAAGAATAGAACTGGGCGTCAAAGTCAAAGTGAAAAGCCAACCACTCTGCAGGTAGTCTATCAATACCGTTCTAACGGTCTCTCTATCTTTGCTATACACCGTTCAAACGTCAGATGGATTCAGTTCTTGCCATTCAGGTCAAAAGACACGTGGTCCTTTGTGAAAATCTCCCTCCAAGTCTTCGGTGCATATCTCCCTTCAGGTCCTTGCAGAATCTGACTGTTCTTTCCAATAATTCCAGGGGCGTTTGAACGTAAGTTGTCGTTCAAACGTAGCACTCAAGTGCCTGAGCCTTCTGACTACAAGTCTGCAACACGCAATGTCTTCAGTGAGTCTGATCTTGTCATTGCTCTAGTGGACGTTCGAACATTGAGGACCGTTTGAACGTAGTACTCAACTCTCCAGGGGCTTGGGTCTTGCCTGCAACACAGACTATAATAGTTGGCCTGGTTTTTCAGGACCGTTCGAACGGTATGTTGTGCTCGAACGTTGCTTCCTTGTTCCAAGCTTTTACAATTTTTTCCCTAATGTGTTGTGGTTGCCTTCAAAGGTACTTTTTGTTGCCCTTGAACCCTTGTTCACTTTAAGACCTGAAACAACATCACTTAAACTCTATTAAAACACAATTAGTCCAAAACGGGGCATAAGAGTATGTTACATTTAAGTATTAGTCACACCCCCAACCTAGATATTGCTAGTCCCTAGTAATACAATTATAATTAGATGTAAATCTATTTCTAACACCTTTTTCGTTGGTTATCCGGTTGCATTTAGCTTATGCAACAAGCCGTTAAACCTCTAGGTTTACCCTAATAGACTAGTGTTGTCTCGTGAGGGTTTCCAGTGAAGCTACCTACAAAATTCGGTCGAACAAATGTAAATGAGAGATTGCTGATTAAAGTAAATTATCATCATGGTCATTGAGATACCCATCCCTCAATTTCGACTTTAAATCTCGCATGCTCTTCATTATTGGTACCATCTTTATGCAAAAATTAGCATCTGTCACATTAGCATTTAAAATTTTCTTTGTAGTAGGATGGTCATTCTAGAAATAAGAATTGGTATATAACAAACATTTCACTTTTTCCACTCTTCATGGATAGTTTGGACTTCACAAATCTCTCATAGGGATGCTCTTAGCAAAAGATTCACTCCAAATATGGTGACTTGTTTCTCACTGAGCATGTAATTAGAAGCTGGCCAATTAGAAATTGCATGCAGAATTTAATAAAAAAGTGAAACTTTTTAGCAAATAGAATAATCATGTTCTTGGCATAACCTCATGGAAGAATATTGATGCAAATAACGAAATGCTATATAACATATCCCAACTTTTGATTGACAACATGTACATGTATCAGACTTGAGATCAATTTGGGCTTTCATAGGTTGTAATGTGGCTAGAGGTCAGTGGCTAACAAAATGATGTTAATGGAGTTTCAAAAATGCTATCTCTTTTATGCATTTTAGCACACCTCTGGTTGGCTTTTCGATGTTTCTTTTGGGAATGGGATTTCTTTTTTTTCATTTTTCCCATTTTTCACTTTCTTGGCAATTCCCTGTCTTTCTACCTCTTTTCCTTTTTCGTTTGTTTTCACCGATTTTCTGTTCTTTCACAGAACAGTAGCCACCATTATCTTTTCTAGTTTCCTTTCTTTTCTGTATCATTCGGATTTATACGAGGGTGCAAGAAAATTAGATATTAGGGTAAATCAAGTATTTTTTCTTGTGGCTTGGTAATTATATGGACTTTTTGGAAAAGAATTTATACTTTGAAGTCTCAATCATGACTGACTATGGTCATATTTTTGTGAAAGGATTAGCTAAGGCTCAAAGTTGATCCAAAGATGGCCTAAGATCATTTCTCAAGTAGGTGCATATGCATGTGTCATCTTGCCTGTATATATTGCGGGATATGTCAATAGATCACATTAGTTGTATCAATCAAAACAAAATTAATGAGATTATTGAAAGATGGGTGGTGAAAGAAAATTTTTCTTGAGTAAATGTTGATACTCTCTCTGAAGCATTGTAAGGCTCAAAACTAACTATAGTATTCTTTGTAATCTCCACTGATCATTTCAGGTTTTTCAGGGAATGTCGGTTATATACTGATTCCATTTTTGAGTTTGATCACTATATACTTTGAGAATAACAAATACTAATGTTCATTTGATAATGCAAGCATAGAGATAATATCTGTTAAAAAAGTTGTGGTCTAAGGTCAAGATTGTCAAGTTGTGTGTCAAACTGATAATGTGATTAGTTACTTCATCAAACAATCTTAACATTCACATGTGTTTTTACCAACAAGAGTTACTAAAGTGCTAATTTTACAAAATGCTTTTAACTAGATAAAAATGACAAACTGAATCCTTCCATTCACAAAATATGATCATTCGGTACACAAATCATCAATGATCCAATCTATCCAAAAGAAGTAACATAATAACAACATAACCACACAAAACTTAAAAATATCCATCAAAACACCCAAACAAACTAAACAAACAAACAAAAGAACAGACAATCCACAAAAACAAATATCTCCTCTCAATCTCCTCTAGCACTAGCCCTAAGATAACTAAGAATCTCCTCCTGTTGTTTGAATATCTCTGCTTACTGTCGGGGAATCTCAGCTTGATTGGTCTCAATCCCAATCATGACATCCCTAAGGGACCTCTGAATACTGGAGCTAGGTCCTGCCTGATCAGGCTGTGCTCTCTCCTCCTCAAACTCTCTCTTTAAACTACCATTCGAACGGTGATTGCTCCCAGTACTTTGTATTTTCAACAGCGTTTTCATCAGAGAATTCATAAGAGGCAAAGTACTACAAGCATCACACGTTCGAACGGAACTCAACATTCGAACGTTAAACCAAAAATTAAATGTTCCTCTATTACACTAAATACAATCAGAGAACGCTAATCATCACAAGTTCAAAATAAAAATTCATGGCGTCTCAGGATAAATCTCTACCTACACTTGAGGTTGACATTTTGGGACATTCTTTTACTCGTCCCATATCTTCATTGCAGTAATTTAAAAGCAGAAAAATATGTACAAAAAATAAAAAGGATTTTCACACTATTTACAAACAATCGGACCATTGGCTTTCAGTCCTCAAAACACAATTTTTCCACAGTTTGTTAGAATGCAATCTAATCCAAGTCATCCTCTGTGTAGTTCGAACTACTAGTGACTCTTCCAATCTCTTGTCGCACAAACCGGTTAAGCAAAGCACTGGAATAGGATGATGTGTCAGGATAATCCTTACTCTATACATTCACTATCCAGTCTAATCGATCGAGTGCGCGATAAAAAAATGGTTCAGAGCACTGATTGTATCTTTTATCATGAAATACCTGACCACACTGGTTACAGGCACCAAGTCTCTTGGCATGACGGCGTTTAACAAAAGTGCTTCTGCCACAGAGGGGTTTTGCTTGTTGTTCTTGAATCTCATTTTTCTTTATCAGTCTTGCTTTTCTCATGATCACAGTATGCATATCTGATGAACAAGTGCTAGAGTTCCTAGACTAAACCAAAAAAGTTTAACATCCATGATTCCTAAGCTTTAAGACTCACTATCCGGTTCTTTTATGTCTGCTAGTTACAAAGACAATTTTAAACTGACCTTCAGCTATGCAATAGACAAGACACATTACACAATAAAGTCAGAACAACAGTAACAACAACACAAATAACAACTAAAAAAAAATTATGGTACGGGTACAAAAATAAAATACGGAAAAAATATGAACTGCGGGCTTTCACACCCCCCAACCTGAACTGAAAATTGTCCCCAATGTTTGGAATTTACCATTATGGATCTTGGAAATGAGGTTGAAATGCAGTGACCCATGCTTCTTCAGATACCTACAAATTCAAATGCAACCATTAATCCTTTCGGTTCAGATCTTGGCCTCAGTTAGGCTTGTAAGGCTTGTATGTGATTGCGAAAAGCAGCCATATACCCATAAACAATTGGAGTAAAATATTATACAACATGAGAATAGGGATTTGATCTTCGGGGTACATGGACATGATTTCACATGGGTATGGTCGATTTTGCAGACAAAGGGAAAAGAAAACTAAGAAGAAGAAAGAATGAAGCAAAACAGAAAGCAAGGAAGAAGAAGTAAAATAAAAAGAAGAAGGAAAGAAGAAAAATTCGGTGGTGGGGGGTCAATGGAGACCGATGGGAAAGGTAAAGAAAGTGATCTGACCCTTTTGAGTGTCGGCAGGCGCGATTCTCGGAGGGGTATTCTGGTTTCATTAAAATAATGATTTCCATATTTTTAACAAAATTCTCCAAAAATGGTTTCAGCCTCTGGCCATTAACAGTAAAGATATTACCGTTTGATGGGTTTTTCACTTCTATTGCTCCATGATCAAACACCTCTTTGACAATGTAAGGTCCAGTCCATCTTGATTTTAACTAACCAAGGAAGAGGCGGAGTCTTGAATTAAACAACAGGACCTTCTGTGAAGGTTCAAAGGATTTTCGTACAATATTCTTGTCATGAAAAAATTTCATCCTATTTTTTGCAATCTTGGCATTCTCATAAGCTTCATTCCTCAATTCTTCCAATTCATTTATCTGAAGTTTCCTTAAAAGTCTAGCCTTGTCTAGGTCAAAATTCATTGCTTTTATGGCCCAGTATGCCCTATGTTCCAATTTCAAAGGTAGGTGAGAAGGTTTTTCATAGACTAATCGATAAGGAGACATGCCCAGAATTGTTTTAAAAGCAGTACGATACGCCCAGAGTGCATCAATATGTCTTGATGACCAATCTTTTGCGATCTGGGTTTACCATTTTTTCTAAAATTAATTTGATCTCCCGATTAGCCAATTCAGCCTATCCACTAATCTGTGGGTGATAAGAGATTGCAACTTTGTGAAAAATCAGATATTTTTTCATCAAATTCCAGAAGGGACGATTGCAAAAATGAGAACCCTTATCACTTATGATTGTTTTAGGAATTCCAAATTAGGACAAAATATTTTTTAAAAAAAATTTTATCACCATTTGGTGGTCATTATTTTGACATGCAATTACCTCAACCCATTTGGATACATAGTCTACTGCCACTAAAATGTATAGATAGCCAAAAGAATGTGGGAATGGTCCCATAAAATCGATGCCCAGTAGTCAAAAATTTTAATCACCAGAATTGGGTTTAAGGGCATCATATTTATTTTTGGAATATTTCCTAATCTTTGGGATCTATCACACGTTAAACAACAGGCATGGACGTCTTTAAAAAATGTAGGCCAGTAAAATCCACACTGCAAGATTTTTACAGTAGTTTTTCTTGATGAAAAGTGGCCACCACATGCTTCAGAATGACAAAATGATATTACCTGTCTGCTTTCATGAGCTGGGATGCAATGTCTTATGATATGATTTTTACAGTATTTGAATGCATAGGGATCTTCCCAAAAGAAGTTACAAACTCCCTCAAAAATTTCTTTTTGTCCATGGGAGTGAATGACGGAGGGAGTGTTCCAGTATCTAGGAAATTAGCAATGTCTGCATACCATGGGGTCACATCAATTATGAACAGTTGTTCATCCGAGAATTTCTCATTGATTGGCAGTCCATCCTCATGGAATTCATAAGTTAATCTAGACAAATGGTCTGCCATCACATTTTTAACCCCTTTCTTATCTTTAATGACAAGATCAAACTCTCGAAGTAAGAGTATCCATCTTAAGAGCCTCGGTTGGCATCTTTCTTTGTGAGCAAGAATTTTAGGGCTGCATGGTCAGTGAATATAGTAACAGAAGACCCAACAAGATAGGAACGAAATTTTTCCAAGCAAAAACTATAGCAATCAATTCTTTTTTAGTTGTTGAATAATTCATTTGAGCATCATTCAAAGTTTTGTTTGTTAGTATATTACATAGGGTTTCTTATCTTTTCTTTGCCCCAATACAGCACCTACACTATAATCACTTGCATCACACATTAGTTCAAAGGGTAGAGTCCAGTCTGGGGGTTGCATTATTAGAGCAGAAATTAACATGTCCTTTAGCTTCTTGAAAGCTTTCTAGCCAGCCTCATTCCAGTCAAAGATTACATCCTGACTTAGGAGATGACACATGGGTTTGGCTATGGTACTGAAATCTTTTATGAATCTCCTGTAAAAATATGCATGTCCCAGAAATGATCAGACATCCTTTATAGTATTGGGTGCTGGCAAATTTTTAATTAGATCAATTTTTGCCTTGTCAACTTTCATGCCTTCAGACGACACTATGTGACCTAAGACAATGCCTTGTGTTACCATTAAATGATATTTTTCCCAATTAAGCACCAAATTAGCTTCTTTACACCTTATTAAAATTTTGTCTAAGTTTGTCAGACACAGATCAAATAAGCACCATAGACAGAGAAATCGTCCATAAATATTTCCAAAAATTTTTCAATCATGTCACTAAATAAGCTCAGCATGCACCTTTAAAATATTGCAGGAGCGTTACATAGTCCAAAAGACATTTTTTTAAATGCAAAGGTGTCAAAGGGACATGTGAATGTGGTTTTCTCCTGATCATCTAAGGCAATCTCAATTTGATTATACCCGGAATATCCATCCAAGAAACAGTAAAATTCATGGCCTGTAATTCTTTCTAGAACTTAATCAAGGAATGGGAGGAAAAAATGGTCTTTCCTAGTTACCAAATTCAGTTTTCGGTAATCAATGTACATTCACCATCCTGTGACGACTCGAGTTGGCACTAATTCATTGGCATCATTTTTTATCACTGTGAGCCCAGACTTTTTGGGCACAACTTGGGTTGGACTTACCCATTTGCTATTGGAGATGGGAAATATTATTCCTGCATCTAAGAGTTTGAGTACCTTCGTTCTCAGAACTTTCTTCATGTGAGGATTCAGTCGTCTCTGCATTTAATGAGAGGGTTTTGAGTCTTCTTCAAGATATATTACATGATTGCAAATCAACGGACTTATACCTTTCAAGTCAGAGATGGTCCACCATGGTGCTTTTATGACTTTTAAGAACTTCAATTAGTTTAGACTCTTGCAAGTTTGTGAGCTTAGATGAGATTACCACTGGGTATGACTTGTTTTCTCCTAAAAATGCATACTTGAGGTCAGATGGGAGAGGTTTTAATTCAGGCTTTGGTGGCCTGTCACTTGATGAGATTAGCTTTCTGCCACTTGATGAAAGTTCCTCGAATTTGGGTGCCCATGTCTCAATAACATGAGTAGGGCAACTTTGTGAATTTGACTCAGATGAGTCAGACTCTATCAGAGATGATTCAGTCAGATGCTCACAGAACGTGCCACTCAAATGTTCTTGTATCAAAGATTCAATGGAGTTTACTTTCCCTTCGTCCTCATCTTCTCCTGGGTGTTTAGCAATATTGAAAATATTTAGCTCAAGAGTCATCTCCCCAAAAATTAATTTTATGACTCCATTCTCACAATTGATTAGTGCAATAGAAGTTGCTAGGAAGGGTCGACCAAGAATGACAGGAATTTGGTTCTCTGAATGTAATGCTGGTTGAATATCTAGAACAATGAAGTCAACAGGGAAGATAAAATTATCCACGTGGACAAGAACATCTTCAACAATGCCCCTAGGGACTTTGACAGATCTGTCCGCTAACTGGAGTGTGACACAAGTGGGTTTGAGTTCACCCAGACTCAACTATTGGTAAATGGAGTAAGGTAGCAGATTCACACTAGCTCCAAGGTCTAACCGTGCTTGTTCTATCTTGAAATCTCCAATGACACATGAGACAGTTGGACATCCAGGGTCCTTGTATTTTGGAGGAGTTTTGCATTGTAGCAAGTCACTAGTTTGTTCTATTAGAAATGCTATTTTTTGAACATTCTGGCTTCTCTTGACTGTGCACAAGTCTTTTAGAAACTTGGCATAAGATGGTATTTATTGGATTGCATCCAGAAGTGGGATGTTGATTTTTACTTGCTTGAAAAGCTCATAAGTTTCAGGCTGATTGTTCATCCTTTGGGTAGCCTTGAGTCTATGCAGAAAAGGAGCGAAAATTGGACATGAAGGTTTTCTTTCCCTGGAAGGTTCTGGCTCTTGTTCTATCATAAGCTCAGGCTCTTTTTCAATCACAAGTTCAAGCTCAATTGATGGGTTGACTGGGATGACATCAGATTTTGATTTTGGAAATAGCATATCTCTGACGGTTTTGTCAATCACCTTTCCACTTCTCAGTGTAGTGACAACTTGAGCTTGATCTTGCAGAGATTTTGGTTGAGCAGGAAACTTGCCCTTTTCTTGTGTGCTCATGGATTGGGTCAACCTTTGAATGTGACTTTTAAGATCTTCAAATGAGTGGGTGGTCTGTGCTTTGAACTCAATGAAAGATTGGGTGGAATGTGCATTGAAGCTCATTTGAGTTTGCAGGAACTGGTTCAGTATATCTTCAAGGTTCCTTTTGTGTGGTGGTTGGTATGGTTGATACGCAGGAGGTCCTTGAGATGGTGGTTGTGAGTTTTGTGATTGGTTCATGGGAATTTGTTGTGTATTCCTCCAACTGAAGTTTGGGTGGTTGCACCACCTTGGATTATATGTTTTAGAGTATGGGTTGGAATAAGGCTTGTTGAAATTGGAGATTGCATTTGTTTGTTCCAACAAGACTTCCTTGAATACAGGGATGGTAGGACATTCCCCAGTAGGATGTCCTGTCAATGCACAAATTCCACACATTTGTTATGTAGGAGGGCCCAATTCGACTTGATAAATTTTTTTCATCTCAAAAGCTTCAAGCTTTCGAGATAAAGTGGACTTTTTTGCTCTCAGATCATCATCTTCTCTCAAGACATACTTTGCCCCTTGGGAAGTGGATGGTCTGGCTTCATTAGTGGTAGGGGAAGCTGAGTCCCACATCTGAGAACTATCAGATATAGTGTCAAAGAAATAGAATGTCTCCTCTGGACTTTTACCCATAAACTCTCCTTGGACCAACATTTCGACAAACCGACGCAATCTAGTGGGCAAGGAGTCATAGAAGAATCCTACTAGAGTCCAATTTATAAAAGAATGGTGTGAGCAGGCTTGGAGTAGTTCTTTAAATCTTTTCCAACGTTGGTAAAATGTTTCCCTTTTTTTCACCGAAAAATTCATGATTTGCCTTTTGAGTGTGTTAGTCCGATGTAAGGGGATTTTTTTTTTGAAAAATTTATTTTGAAAGATTTTCCAGGTTGGCATGGAAAGAGATTTTAAAGAATTTAGCCATTGTTTAGCTTTGTCCTTTAGAAAGAAAGGAAAAAATTTCATCTTGGCAAGTTCCGAACTGTCTTGAAATGTTCCACACACTTCTTCAAAATCTTTCAAATGCAGATACGAATTTTCGGTATCTAATCCATGGAAAATAGGTAATAACTGTGTAGTCCCCGGCTTTACAGTAAAGGGGGGTGTATCTGGAGGAAATACAAAACACAAGGAGACACTATTTCTTGTGGGATTTAAGTAATCCCTCAAAGTTCGAATGTTAGGCACCTCATCTTCCCTCATGGGAACTTCTCCATTTTTATCATTATTTGTCATAATACTCTCACAAGAGTCTGCTATTGATCTTGGTGAATTTGCTTCAAATTGGTTCACGGATCCAGAAGATTCTGTCGACAAATTTTTATAGTGAGAAGCGTTCTCAAACATAAAATAAATGGAAACAAAACAAACTATTTACAATAAACAAAAGACTATATACAAAAAAGAAAGGTATTTTTACCTTTTACCTGTAGAACACTTTTACAAGGCTCCCCGATAACGGCGCCAAAAACTTGACTTGATCCGAAATGTGTACACCCAAGTGCAGGCAGTCAAGTTGTAATAATAATCCGGTTTAAGTCCGGAGTCGAATCCACAGGGAACTTGTTTGTGTTGGTGTTTTGAAGAAAGCAGTGGTGGAGACCAATGGTTTGTAAATCTTGAAGTTTGTGATTATGAGATTCAGAGATTTTCTTCCTGGATTAAATAATGAATTCTTTCCAAGAAGGTTTCTAGACAAAATATAAGATAAATTCGAATGGCAGGAAAGTCACTCTTTAGTTCAAGGATTAGGACATGTGATTAATTATTCGATTTATTATATTTAGGCTTGATAACTCAATTAACTCACGTGTAAACAACAAGTCAATCGAAATATAAGGATGGACTATTAGAATCATGGTTTCGATGTCTTATAAGAAATTTACAAGAATTGTTTGAACCGAGAGTTATCGCGTCCACAAACAAGAAAGTGCTTCTACATGACATCCAACCATGGTTTTAATATTCTATTATTTTAAATAAATCACAATACTGAGGATGATTAAAGGGTTGTCATGAAGATCTAGCCGTGGTACTTGCCTTGAAACGAGGAGTCTTTCCATGCAAGAGTCACCCATGTCATAGAAAGACTTTCGATTATACAAAGTATCTTAGCTTTGCTAGATACAATCAATCATCTAATAAGCAAGGGGATATAAATGTTAAGCATTAGAACAAAGCATCATATAACTCCCAGATAATCAATACATGCCCTTCACCTCTTACTAAAGAGTGAATGAGAAATTACTCACTTTTCATAGCTTTGGTAAAGCTAGAAAAGTGAGTGATGGTCATCCTTCTAAGTAGAGGACTTCACAAGTTAACGATATAATTAACAAGGAGCTAATCTTCAACGAAGAATGAGTGAATCACGTTCCACCCTTCACGGCTTTGTCAAAGCTCTTAGAAAGGTGGAAGAGTTTCACTCCTCTAAGCAAGAAGGGAGCTTAAATAATGAAGGTGCAAGACATAAATAAAAGCATGTATGTAAGAGCATAAATGTAAAGACTAATATTAAATTAAGCATGTAAATGTAAAGACTTGGAGGAATTAAAGAAACTTCAACTCTTAAGTAAATGTAAATGTAAACATTAAAGTAAAGAAAATGAGTGAGAATCTAAACTTCCCAACTCTTCTAGCAAAGAGAAAAACTAAGACAAGAATTAAGAGAGGTATATGTGATGAAAGCCAAGTGATGAATCCTTCAAGTGATTTCACTCATGAGACTCCCCTTTTTCTCCACAAAACCAAGTATATTTATAGGCAAGAAGAAAGCAGGGAGAGGGATAAAAGAATAGAACTGGGCGCCAAGGTCAAAGTGAAAATTCAACCACTCTGCAGGCAGTCTGTCAATACCGTTCGAATGGTAAAGAGCGTTTGAACGGTCTCTCTGTCTTTGCTCTACACCGTTCAAACATTAGATGAATTCAGTGCCTACCATTCAGGTCAGAAGACACGTGGTCCTTTGTGAAAATCTCCCTCCAAGTCCTCTATGCATATCTCCCTCCAGGTCCTTGCAGAATCTGACTTCTCTTTCCAATAATTCCAGGGGTGTTCGAACGTAAGTTGTCGTTCAAACGTGGCACTCAAGTTCCTGAGCCTTCTGACTGCAAGTATACAACATGCCATGTCTTCAATCAATCTGATCTTGTCATTGCTCCATTGGGCGTTCGAACGTTGAGGACCGTTCGAACGTAGTACTCAAGTATACAAGGCCTTGGGTCTTGCCTGCAACACAGACTATAATAGCTGGCCTGGTTTTTCATGACCGTTCGAACGGTATGTTGCGTTCGAACGTTGCTTTCTTGTTCCAAGCTTTTACAATTTGTTCCCTAATGTGTTGTGGTTGCCTTCAAAGGTACTTTTTGTTGCCTTTGAACCCTTGTTCACTTTAAGACCTGAAACAACATCACTTAAACGCCATCAAAGCACAATTAGTCCAAAATGGGGCATAAGAGTATGCTACATTTGTGTATTAATCATACAACAAGAAACAAAAATACAGAAAGTCCTTCCCCAAGGAATAATTGAAACACTGTCACTCTTATTACCAGCTAGGGCACAAAAGTGGGAGAGGTTCAACCCTCAAATTAAAAAGGATAAATATAAAAGTAGAAGTAGAGAAAATTCTAGCTGGGAAGTGATTCTAGCAAGGCTCCGCTTGATTTCTGGTTGGAACACTCACTGAAGTCTCCCTTCCTCTCTTTTTTTCCTCCTTTCTCTCCTCTCTTGCACTAGACTGAGCTCTCATGACATTCCCTAAAAAAAAAAGTTGAGGACAACTATTTTTAGGCACCGGTAGAGCGCTATAAGGTGGCAGACACCCTGGCTGACCAATGGGGTGGTTGTGTTACTTGAATGGACTAATGGGAGAGAAGAGAGTGTTGAGGTGGTTTAAGGACCGTCAGGATGCCATCACCATCATTCAGATTGTGGCAATTCTTTGGTTTCCTTGCTTGGCAACCTCCTTGTTTGACTTCATAATTACACCTGCCTCTCTTTCTTTATTTAGCCTTTACACTTTGATCCTCCTGAATTTTTGAATTTTTTCTTGAAACCCTACAAATGCACAAATTATGCATTAACCCTAATTCTTTATAACTTAATAATTTCAACCTAATTCACACACACAATGATCATTAAAACCTAATTCATTTACGCATTATTAAGAGTTAATCACACCCCCAACCAAACTATAACGCCCCAAATACCACCCTGGACGGTATTAGATTCTAAAACCATTTACATCATGAGAGCACTAAAATAATCCATCAATAAGTAAATTCCATTCATCATATATGTATAATGTCCATAACATTATCCCAAAAGAATAGACCCATCTTGGTTTTTACATTCCAAAAATTAACTAATGTAGTGTAACGGAAATCAAAAGAAAACTAAACTTCACATAGTCTCAAAATAAATTCTCAAGTCTAGTACAAAAGAAGCTATATCTCTACATATCCACCTCGTGATCTAGATTCCCCTCAGATGGGGCCTCCCAATACCCTTGCTCGTCGACTCCAAGATTCTCCTCTAGCACCAAATCTAAAAAATATTTAACTATAAGGGGTGAGCACTAAGCTCTATAGAAAACTCCTCCCAGACTCAAACAAGGTTTAGAAATCATATAAAACATGTTGGTCTCATTTCACAAATAACATATAGAGTTTTTTTGAAATAAAAATTGAAACATTTATACAGATCTCAAGTTTAAGGTACAACAGTAATTTAATGAATAAGTTAAATCAATGTACAATTAACAAACCATTTCCAAACATAATCCATTCCACCATAAACAATTTATAAAAAGTTCTTGTGGAATCTCATACTTCCCAAAACTCTTGTAGAAATCGTTTCTGGTACAATGAACAATAACCCACAACTGACATTCGTTAATCCCCATGGTGATGTACGTTGATTGCTTCTCAGGAATCTACCCAACGATTATACCTAGCCCACCCATCACAATCACAAATCACAATCACTTCGGGAAAGGGCATCTACCATCCTAATGGCAGTGACGAATCCCTCCATAGAAAAGGTATACCAACCCTAGTTCGAACTCCAGTGAACTATAGTGGTTTCATTACCAAATGACAAACCACTACAAGTGTAAGCAACCATGTTACCCCCACTGGGATAGGCTAACATTTGCACTCTACGACACATCTCGAAGGTTATTCAAGTCCATCACAACGACCATACAAGTGAGGAACCTAAGATATTCTCAATTAACCAACAATTTCACATCATTACCAAAATTCTCAATTTTCACATGTGTCATAAAGTAGAATAATCAAAGAAAATATACAAGAGATCATCATCTGTAACACCCTGCATTTTCTTTTATAAATGTATATAGTTATATGATAGATAACTATTGTAAAAATGAGGATATGTATAATGATGTAAGAATGAATCACATAGGTTAAAACATTAGAAAAGAAGGATTGGGAGACAAATGGATTTGGGGAGTTAAATTTCAAAGACGTGGGGATTGGAATTAGTTATTAGCTAAATTTCTAAATGTTTCTAGGTCAAAATAATGTCTCCATTGAATCCGGAAGGTCGAAAAACCTTGGGAAAGGTAATAGGAAGTGCATTTGGAAACTTGGAAGACAGAGGAAGACTCTGTCTGCTGAGTGGTACCAGTACCAGATACCGATACCTCAATTCCAGAAGGTTTTTGGTACCGGTACCCCGATTCCAGAAGGTTTGTAGTAGCGGTACTGGGTACCGGTACCAAATGGTACCGGTACCGGGTACCTGTACACCCGATAAAAATCTGAATGTTTTAATCGCAACGTGGGTCCGACTTTTGGGCCTATAAATACTTTAGGGCGCCTCCTTAGTCGTCCATACCTCACTCTAAACCCTAGATACCTTGAGAGATAAGGAGAGAACTCAAGATCAAAGAGAAAAACAAGACATTAAGGGTATATTCAAGGATCCAAGCCCTAGTTCTTCAAGCTTTAAAGTAGGGGTTTTCTTCCATTTTTATTCAATGATGCTAGGGTTATTATATATGTACATTTTGACTCTAAGTAGTATGTATTTGTTAGGGATTCATTGATTCTTAGTCTTTGTACAAACATATACATGATTTGAACAAAATAATGGTTTGAAATTCATCAAACCCTAGTTTTTGGGGGAAATATAGATTTTTCTCTATACCTTCACATCACCTTGATTTCTAAAATTCTAGAACTTTGTGTTGGGTAGTAAAATGATTGTATCGATGATCTCATGCTTATTTCCTTACATTTGTCTCTTGTAACATGAATTGTGAAATGAGTTGTATTCTTAAATAGTTCTATTATGTATCTTGCTTGTGAAAATTGGGGAAAATCATGGAATTTGATTATATATGAGGTGTTGAGTATATTGTTGGTATGGCACTCTTGTGTATGGTGTTGTGAGGGACTTAGATTACCTTCGAAAACTGCCGTAGAGCGTTAGAGGTTAGTCTATCCTAATGAGGGATGAGATGGTTGCCTAATGCTTGTAGTGGATCATTGTGGTGACAATGACCACTATTGTTCACGGATACCGGGGAAAAGGGTTAGTATACTAGACACCTTAGAAGGATTTCGTCAATGCCGTATGAGACGGTACACGCCCTTCCTAAATTGGCCTATGATTGTGATTATATATAGGTGAACGAGGTAGATTCGTTGGGTAGATTCATGAGAAGCGACAGCCTACTTGAGTGATACCAAATAGAAATTATTGTTCATTGTACCAAATATTATTTCTCCAAGAGTTTCGGGTAGTATGGGATGACGCGGTAACTTGTGGAAATAGTGTATGGTGGATTGGATTATGTTGAAAATTGCTTGCCAACTAAAATGGATTTTATTCTCTTTTCATTGCTTTATTATTGTCCAAACTTGAGATCTCTTTTAAAATGCCCTTGTTTTATTTCAAATGTTATATATATGTTACTTGTGAAATGAGACCGACCGTTTTCTATGTTTTTGAAAACCTTGTTTGGATTTGGGAGAAATTTCCTACAGAGCTTCGTGCTCACCCCCTACTGCTAACCTTTTTCAGATTATGTACTTGAGGAGGAGTTAGGAGCCGAGGAGGCCGTCCAGTGGGAGACTCCGATTGATGGGAGTGTGGATCCCGGGGTGGACGCATAGAGTGACCCCTTTTCTTTTGTACTAGACTAGGGTATTATTTTGAAACATTGTGTAGCCTAGTTTAGTTTGTATTTCCACTGTAATACTTACTTTGATATTCTTTAGGGAGATGTAAATGCCATTGTTGGGCATATTCTTTTGGATATGATTGTATATACCTGAATGGTGAAGTTAATTCTTTTTGGATATGAAGTTATGTAGTTGCTCTCATGATTGTAAATGGTTATTGAATGTAATGCCGTCCAGGGTGGTATTTGGGGCGTTACATCATCAATATTACTTTGTTCTAAAATATCAAACACTAGAGTTTTGAAATCAAGAACAAAGAAGAAATCAAGAAAAAAATTCATCACTCTTGAAATCTAGGTTTTTGAAGCAAGAAAAATGGGTATCAACTCTAACTTCATGTAAAACATGATAATAATTGCAAGGAAACCAAGAAATAAAGAACCCATAGCAAATACGTACTAATAAGAGTCAAAACATGTATATATATTAGCACTAGCCTCAATGAAAGAGAGTAGGAAGAAACCCCTACCTTTGTTCCTTAGTTTTTGGGAAGAAGATGAAGGTTTGGCCTTTTTGGACATGAAAATCCCTCTTGATCTTGTATTTTTCCCTTCCTTTCTTCCTCTATAGGGTTTTCTAGGGTTAGAAGGGCTGAAATGGGGCGAAAAAAGGCGTCTTAATGTATTTATAGGGCGAGAAACGGACCCCAAATCGCGACTTTAACTGTCAGAACTATTTCGGCAGTACTGGTACACAGTACCGGTACGATACAGTTCCGGAGCATAGTACTGGTACGGTAAATTCATTGGACCAAATGATTCCGGAACACAGTACCAATATGGTTTGCCCAATTTTGTCTATTTTCTCCGTTTTTCATTTTCAATCTATTCTAAACCCTTCCAAAGTCAACTCAAACTTACACAACATATATTTGCACACCAAACATAGTTGATAGAAGCTCTATTACAACTATTCCATATATTCACGAGCTAAACTAGCTTTAACTATTATTTACAATATTAGTATTTCCTACGCCATTACATATATTAAATTACTATACACTTTTATCATTATATTACTATAAACATGTGGGGGTTTACACAAACATTACTAGTCTCAAGTAATAAAAATAAATAAACTAAATAAGATTACTTTCGTAATTACACGATTGCATTTAGCATATGCAACAAGCCATTAAACCCTTAGGTGATCCCTAGTGGACGATTTTTGTCTCGTAAATGTTTCCAGTGAAGCTACCTACAAACTTTGAAGTTTAGAATTTCATAATTCATATTTTTCACAGATAAAATTAAATCATCATTCCTCTTTACTGTAAGAGTAACACATATTAGTTATAACAGTATTCCATATATCTTCAGAAAAACTCGTGTGTGTGTGCAAGGATTCCTTTATTTCAAATATCACTTAAGAAATATCACCACCCTTTACTTTGATGTACAATAATTAGCCTCGATGTCAATCCTTTCCTGGAAATCACTACTTGGTTTATTTCAATGATATTCTTAACCTCCTAACATCACCCTCAATGTATGTGTATGATATGTGTGATAAGGGGAATGTCACTCTCCCTTATGGATGATATCAAAAGAAAGGGCAAAGAAATAAGAAAATGGAATATTAATAAGTGTAGGATGTGAATGGACAAAAGTGTTTCCCAAGCGTAAGAAGACTTTTGTAGGTCATGTTTTACTTAGAGGTATTCCAAGGTCGTTTCCTCGAGGAAGGATGTGAATCGCGTGGAAGGTGATTTTGGTAAAAGAAAGTGTAAAATTTTTTGTTGTTGGAATTAGTTTGAGGTTTTCTTTGTGATGAACTTAGAATGGGAAACAAGTGTTGGCTAATCCAATGAATCACTCTAATGGGAATACTAATGTGCACATAATATTGCACATTTCATGGCCTCATTACATTCATTCTAACCCAACTTTTGCATATAAGTACTTAGTGTTAGCCGGAATTATCAAGATTGTTGATATTTTGATGTTGCATGTTTTGATAGCTTAAATGATGAATCTTAGGACCTTGCAACTATGATGGATGTGTGGTGAAGGCATGGACACAATACATGAAGAATGGGAGGCTTAAAAGTGAAGAAATCAATAAGGCATTGGTGCTTGGGAACAAGGGCATCAGCAGCCACATCGTTTGGAAGTACTGCCTCGGAGTTCCTCCATTTTTACCATGATCTACTCAGAATTTGTAAAAGTTTAAAACATGAAAGTTTTAGATATGGATGTCTTCTGTATCTTGTCAAAATTTTAGCTCAATCCAATGGTTAGATCAAGAGTTATTCAAATTCTACCAAAGCTGGTCCAGAGTAAAACTGACTACTGTTTGACTACCGGTAGTCAAAGGCTACTGTAGTGACAACTATCGCACGAGCTACCGGTAGTCATTCCTAAAACAGCCCAGAACGTTTTTTTTCTTGGTCCACTTGCTTGGGGGTCCCTCCTACTCTTCTCCCACTTGTTCCCTGACATTCCTTACACAAGAACATCCCCTCCACACCCTAGTTGAAGACTTTTAGAGGCTTGGCATTAATGAAGCATGGCAGAAAGTGGGCTGCTCAGAGGGCTGCCAGGCTAAGCTCTCCTAGCATTTCAAATGCATCATTTTAGTCCCCTCTTGATAGGAGCTCGAGCACATAGCTAGGGGGGACCCTCATGGACGTTTTTTGCAAGGCATACACTCCATATATCTCAACAATATTCAGCATTTGGAGAAAGGTTGGCTACCTAAGCTTAGGAGTAGATATAGAGAGAGAGTTCCAAGGTTGAAGATGATGAATAGTAAATTTTGTTTTTGCATTTTCTTCTCCCATTTCACTTGCTATTGTTGTAGTAAGCTTTCATACTCTTGTAATCTTCATTTTATTACCTTAATTTCATTTACTTCAATTCTATTTCAAGTTTAGTTGTGTAACTTAGATTTCACCATTTATGCTTTCAAGTTCTTCATTTCTTAGTTTAAAATGGGTATTGTTGATATCTCTTCTTAGTTTAAGATTTCTTGCATTTAGTTAAGTTTTAATCTCCATTTCATTCTTGTCTCTTTACATTATGAATGTTTTGCTTTTAATATGAGTAGTTAGGATTTAAGTTGGTTAATCCAAGGGAAGACCTCCTCTTGGGGATTCCATTTCAAATCTTCTTCATTCCTCCCTTTTGAGTCCAATGGTTCGGTTTGACGGGGTTGAGAGTAGAGGAGTTGGTAAGCCTTTGATATCTGGTATTCCCATTGGAATGAATCTTTTGGATTAGCCAACACTTGTTTTCTTGCATTTTGATTTACAAACCAAACACAAAAGTCAAATACAAGATTTTACACTTTCTTTTCACTTTTGCAAAATCACTTTCACAAAACTCCTTTTCCTTCCCTGAGGAGACGACCTTGGAATACTTTCCAAGTAAAACACCAACAACGAAAGACTCCTTGCGATTGGGGAGCACTTTTGTGCACATTCTACATTTCATTTCACACATATTTTGTTCATCCATTTCCCACCATTCACATTCGTTATTTTCTATCTCTTGTATCATCCCGAGGGAGAGTGACACTCCCTTCACACATAAGCCATACACATTTGAGGGTGGTGTTGAGAGGTAGGGAACGACACTCTTTTCTTTCAATCAAATACCAATTCAACTCAAATTATTCCTCCAATAGAGCATATGTGAACGATTGAGAATCCAAGCATAGACCGTGACTAGGCCTACGGAATATCAAATACTCACTATCTAATCCACTCTCTACCTTGTCAAACCAAACCACCGTACTCTAAGAGAAAGAGAGAAAAAGAGTTGAAATGGCATTTCCAAATGGAGGTCTCCACTTGGATTAGCCAACTTAAAAGATTAGCTTCTCATGCTTAAGTTAAAACTAACAATGTAATAGAAAGACATTATGAAGATGTGAATATTTAAACTAAGTTAATGCATGAAAACCATGAGTTACAATAGAGTGCATTCAATACCCATTTACAGCTAAGAAATTTAAGATCATAGAAGCATTAATGGTGAAAACTTTAAAAGTAGATTATACCTGAAAATAACTTGAAATAAATGACATTCAAAACATTAAAGGAAGCTTAGAAGGTTCTTACATTCAAATGGAAGACAATGCATGGAAGAAAATGTAAAAATCTCAACTTCTCTCTCTAAACACTATTCATCATCTTCCTAAACTATCTCTCTCTATATCCTAATGTATATTGCATAATGCCTGAACAATGTAGTCCTCCCTTGCCAAAAATGTGCCTGTAGTGATGGCCTAGTCTACAGATGTGATCTCCACCCATAGGGTTGTAGAAGGAATGGGTTGGACAAGGGGGTGCAGACCTTGTTTGCACACCCAGCTTCTTTACCCTTCATTCTTCTCATTGATCACCATGGCTCCAAAAGTCCAAAGGGAGGTGTGAAATGGATGAAGAGTATTGTGGGCAAGTCAGAGGAGTGTAGGATACATGTTGGTGGGACCTTCAAGGTAGCAGAGCATGGCTGCAGAATTGGGCAAATTCAGCAAAGGGTACCGGTATTGTGTACCAGTACCCCGACCTCCAGAGGCAGAACTGTACCGGTACTGTGTACCAATACTGTTTCTGCTACTTTGTCAGATTTTCTGATTTCTTCACTCCGGAGCTATCATCCAGCCACTCTTTCATACTCATTCACCTTAACTCATTTTGGATGACCTTAAAAAGCATCATTTATCATCTTTTATCTACAAACACCAAATATCTTCGTTAATAGCTTGAGTAATGCAATTCCAATCTTTTAATCCCCAAAAGCAAATGAAAATAGAATGATTAGCACATGAAAATGCAATGTTTTGTGCTAATCAATCACTCAGCAAAGAATGCACTCAAGTTTTAGTGGTTGTCACTCAAAAATTACATGTGAGGAGAATATTGTTATCAAGGCAACGAAATAGCACATGTAATATCTTAAAAGAAAGTTATTTGAATAAAACTGGAATCTTGCATAATATCATGAAAGAATATTAACACTACATGAAACAACATTATCAACACTCTCCCTTTTTTTGATGAATAGGAGGAAATAATACCTATGCATGACTTCCGGAGTCAAAAAAAACTTTATTAGGGTTATAACTTGGCCAAAGGTATTGGATTTAAGAAACAACATCCAAGGTATTCAAAAAACTATCCTTTCTTGATTGTGTAGCACACCTTTCTCCTATTTTTCCCAAAACTTTTACACATGGTATTTCCGATTTCTCCATTTTCGATCCCATTTTTGTTTATCTCTTGGTTGTATTCTTTCCTTTCTTTTTTCTTGATTTTTATTTTTGCTTTCTTTCACAAATTCTTTCTTTTCTTTTCTTTTCTTTTCTTCCTTGAACTATAACCACCATTTTTCATTTTCTACATTTTTTATATTATACTTTCTTTAGGAGAAGGTGCAATAAAATTAGATAGCAAGAGTTGGTCAAGTATATTTTTCTATGGCTTGGTTATCTGATGGGTTTAAGAAAAAAAAATTCATTTAAGCTCAATCTCGGCTTACTAAGGATATAGTTTTGCAAAAGAAATGGTTGAGGCTCAAAATAAAATCACAAATGGCCTAAGATCATTTTCCATAAATAATACACCTGCATATCTTCCAGTTATAGTTTAAAGGAAAATGCTAATCATTTTATTCAATGAGTGCTAACCAAAACAAAGTTAATGAGATTATTCAAAGAAGTATTACCGCTGAACCAAAAATTTTTACTTGATTAAATGTGAAAAATCTCTCCAGAGAGGATTGACTCGAAATCTGCATAAGGTTTAGATCTCCACTATATATTTAAGCTTAACAAAGGATTGTAGTATTTTAGAAGGTTTTGAAAATAAGGAATTTTTACGTGATCAAAATATTAAGTTTTTATAAAAATATTAAGATAGTGCACAATCAATGTATGAAAATCCCACGCAACCTAGTTAGGGTTATACCTATAAAGCATAAGAATGATAACATAATTCTCTATCGTGAATCACATGAAATAAGTATCCTAACACAACAAAATTTTAGCAAAATCATAAACCAACCATGTTAATTAGGGTTAATTGTACTGGATGTCCTCAAAGTATGAAGTTTGTCTCATTTTGGTCCCCAATATTTCAATTGCATCATTTTCGTCCCTGAAGTATTGAATATGTTTTTATATGGTCCTTCAAACAGACAACGTTCAAATTGCTAACGATTTCTTATCATAAATTTGTCAAGTAATATCTAAATATGGACAAAAAATAATTTTGATAGCTTTGGAAAAAATTTGAATAGCTCTTAATAAAAAAAGTGTAATATGAATAGATTTTAACCAAAATTTGGATAGTTCATTATCAAAACTGTGTAATTTGGACAGTTATTTAACCAAAATTTGAGCAGGAATTTGGTCAAGAATTATCCAAATTATTTTTTTGTCCATATTTAAGTACCATGTGACAAGTTTATGATAAAAAATTATTAGCAATCTAGACACTATCTGTTTGAGGGACCATATAAAAACATATTCAATACTTTAGGGACCAAAATAATATAATTGAACTATTGAGGACCAAAATGAGACAAACCTCATACTTTGGGGACCTCCGGTGCAATTAACCCTGTTAATTAAAAACAAAACTCAAAACAACTATCCAAAACATAAAACTAAAATAAAGTGCGTAAGTAAAAAGTTCGATAGTTGGAAATGAAGGGCATAGAAACTACAGTCACTGAGATGATGGGCCTCCACCATAATGTCTTCAAAGTAGTCACAGGATCTCATTCTGATTGTCCTAATAGTTAGCCATCCTTTGATCCAACTGGGTGTTGTTAGTCTCTAACCCTAACAGAATTTGGCGGTCAGTCCTGTCATCAAGTGGAACATAAGGTTGTTCTTCTTGCTGTTGAGGCACCTCTGGTGGTTGAATGTCTGCACCTCTTAGGAATGGATCTGCTTGTGATTCTAGTGGAGTTTCCTGCTGCTCCTTTATCTACCCTCCATGGCTATTTTTCAACTAGATTTTGTCCAATGGTGCCACATGCTCCACCGTTCCGTTGGCCATGTGGGATCTACGATAACTCTTTTCTCCCTGCATAACTCAGATACTAACATAACAAATGGGAGTGAGGGTTTCTTAACCTTAATAGTCACCATCATTTGGTCCATTATCAATGTTAACAAATTGCTTGGTGGTTTTCCCCGACCTCCAAAGACTCAAACCCGAATTATGTGTATATGACTTATGGAAATTCGTGAGTGTCACTCTCCCTCGGGTTTAATACAAGAAATGGGAAAAATAGTGTGTGCAAAACTGGCCCCCAAGTGTAGAGAGAGTCTTCCAATGTCATGTTTTACTTGGAATGGGTATTCCAAAGTCGTCTCCTCAAGGAAGGAAATGTCAAATGCTTTTAAAGGGTGATTTGTAAAGAAATGAAAATTGAAAAATCATGTGATTTTTCTTTTGGTGAGTTGTGTTTTGAGAAATATGCAAGAAAGCAAGGTTGGCTAATCCATAGAAGTCATTCCAATGGGAAAGCCAAATCAACTCATGTCATTCAGCCAATGGTGTCTCAGTGTTTAATTGATTCTTAGGAAGTGAGGGACTAATGTGGTTGTGTTGGACAAAAATATACCCCGTGACAAATCTACGGTGTATCAAGAGCCCACAACCATGTCCGCACTCAACCTAGTCAAACCTAACACTTTACACTGCGAGGAAGAATGAATGAGCGCCAATTTCACATACCCAAGAGGAAAATCCAATTGAATTAGCTAACTAAAAGTTTAGCTACTCATAGTAAAGGCAAGAACAAACATGATGTAAAGAAACATGGTAGTGAAATCAACTATGAAGCTTGTATTAACGTAAGAAAAGGTTTAAACTACAAGAGCAAGACCATTCATACCCAAAATGCAAAGCTTGAAAATAAAATACCCAAATGTAGATATGAAGATACAAGAACACTTAGCTAAGCTTGATTACAACTTGAAAAAAAAAAAAAAGAGATTAGAGTTTAAGATGGAAATATTACGAGTAAAATAGAGCTTACTACAATGAAAATGGTGAAGGAAATGTAAAAACTCAACTTCTCTCTCTAAAACTTTATCTTCAACCTTGGAGCTTCTCTCTCTAAAAGTCTATGAAATCTGAACAATGGTGTAAGAACTCTCCTATTTTCGTCCATCCTCTCTCTCTTAGCATGTGTTACTGAATTGGAATTATTTGAGAGAGGTTGTCCACTTGAACAAGCAATTTCAGTCCAAGAATGGTCCTCCCATACTTTTTCAACCACCCTTCTTCTCTCTCTTGCTTCTCCCCTCTCTCCTACTTTAAATATGACTTTAGGGGTTAGGAAAGCATCATGGGGTGTCAAAAATGTCAGGTTATGGTATAGAGGACAAGAGGTGGGCCCCCGGAGTATGTAAAGTTGTGTAAAGAAGTGTCTGACAGATCTAGGCATGTTCTACTGGTAGAACATAGAAAACCTACCAATAGGGTTTTTCTAATAAGCTTTTCTACCTTTATTTTTTTCACGTGGAAGAGGTTGAAGATTTTCAGTGGGCTTTTCTACTAGTAGATCTTGAGCCTTCTACCATTAGATCTTGAATGACTTCTACCGGTGGATCTTGAATGTCTTCTACCGATAGATTTTGTCATGCCTTGGGATTTCCCTGGTTCCTGGAGGTCTCGAGCCATCCGTTAAGCGGTCCCTTCTTCTCCCATTGACTCTGAGAACTTTATAGGATGCTTTATACATGACCTTACCTGCTCTTTACCTACAATCACACAAATCTTCATTAATTATAAATTTGAAACCTTTCCCCCAAAAATTCACCACAAAACAATTAAAATAGGTGCAATAGAGATGCACGATGTGCAATATTCTATACTTATCACACCCCCCAACTTGAGTTTTGCTAGTTCGTAGCAAAATTTATTTTCAAACTATACTACAAAAAAAATTCCATTCATTTTAAAAAATTCACAAATCAACAAAATACTCAAATCATAATGCAATTATGTAAATGAACTTAGAGCAAAATGAAACAAACAAAAAGTGTTTCTTTCATTCATAATTGTATGAGGTGTGATTAGCACAAAATATTGCATATTATATGTACTTTTACATCCCTTTTGTACTTGCTTTTACGGTTAAAATAAGCGAAATTGCAATGTTTGTGCTAATAATAGAGTTTCGGTTTGTTTGCAAATAAAAGGAGTTAAATGATGCTACATAAGCCCTCTCATAATGCTCAAGATGAATGGAGTTGAGAATGAGGCTTGATGAGAGCTCAGAAGGTGAAGGACCTAAGAAATCAACAAAACAAGAGAAAACCTACCGGTAGTCCATACCGGTAGGTTTTGGCTACTCGACCTGCATCTACCACAAAGCTACCGGTATTTTTTGCCTACTGGAGTAAAACCTACTGGTAGGTTTTTTGCAATCTACCTGTAGGTTTTATTGAAATAGGACAACTTCAACATCTCAAGCTTTGCAACTTTGGGGGTCCCACCATTGGGTCTACCACTCGTCCCTGACACTTCTTACACACAAGACACCTCCTTTTTTACCATAGCTTGGACTTTTGGATGCTTGGACATAAATGAAGAGAGAGAGAAATGAGGAAACTTGGTGTGCAGGCTAGGCCTGCACTAACCTATCCAACCCATCCTTTTAAGCCCCCTATTGATTTAGATCACATCACACAGGCTAAGGAGGCTCCATGGACATTTTTGGAGGGAGATTATTCATCATTAGAGATATATTAGAGGGTAGAGAGATAAGCTCTAGGGAAAAAGATGAATAGTATTAGAGAGAGAAGTTGATATTTTTGCTTTTTCTTCCATTCATTGTCTTGTAGTTTATTGTAAGGATCTTGTAAGATTCATTTCATGTCTTTAATGTCATTTATTACGAGCACATCACAAGTTTAGGCTTACATTTTGGATTTCACCATTAATGCATTTAAGTTCTTCGTTTCCTAGCTTTAAAATGGGTATTGCATATTTTTCTTCATAGTATAAGATTTCTTGTATTATATTAAATCCCAATCTTCATTTCATTACAATGTCTCCTTATTACATTATTATTCTTGCTTTAAATATGAGAATCTAAACCTTAAGTTGGCTAATCCAAGGGAGAACTCCTCTTAGGTATGCTATTTCAACTCATTTCCATTCCTCATCGTAGTATATGTTGGTTCAGTTTGATTGGGTTGAGTGTGGACATGGTTGCGATTTTTTGATACACTATAGGAATTGTCATAGGGTATGCTTGGATCCTCACCTCCATCCTAGTCCCACACTTTCCACAAATCAATAGAACATCTAGTCACCATTGGGAGAAGGTCTTGAGTTGAGTTGGCATCCCTATTGAAAAGAACCCTTCGTATTAGCCAACACTTGTTCCATTTCATTTTCATCACAAACACAATTACAAGCCAAACTTCAAACATCAAAAGATTTTTACACTTTTCCCTTTTCACCAAAATCACATTCACACAATTTAACCTCCTTCCCCGAGGAGACGACCTTAGAATACTTTTTCAAGCAAAACACGACATTTGAAAGTCTCTCTGTGCTTGGGGAGCACTTTTGTTCACACACACACATTGCATTCCCCACCATTCTGTTGCCCCGATCTTTGCATCATTCCAAGGGAGAGTGACACTCCCCTATTCCGATAAGCCACACACATATTGAGGGATGTGTGCAGAGATTAGGGAATAAAATAGAAACCACCAAGCATTTTTGGCACCATTGCCGGGGAAGGCAAAGTGTTGAATTAAGAAGGTGATTTTCAGACAACAGAGGTAAGTCCCTTGAAATCTCATCACGGGCTAAGGTACGTTGCTCCTCGTATATATTTTTGTTTATTTATTTATTTTATTATAATTGTAGATAGTGTTTTGTATGTGTGGACGGGACGACCATAATTGATTGGTTAGACAACCCTTGGACCCCAACATGAATATTGACTATGATCTTCTTGAGGATGCCGGTGAAAACTTTGAGCAATTGGGTGCCATTTTAATGTTCCAAGTGGAGTTGGAGTGCAAGAACCTAGAGCTTTAAACTCGAGAATGCACTTCCCTCCTAGGAATGAAGGGAACAATATCCCAATTGATTCGGCGAGGTCAATGCGGGATTTTCTCCAACCCACACGTAGCACCACTCCCTTATGCATTCTCTTACCGGTCCAAGCTCATCTCTTCCTAGTTAAGCCGGGAATGTTGCAACTACTTCCTACGTTCTTAAGCCGAGAAAGTTGCAACTACTTCCTACATTCCATAGAATCAAAAAAGAGAAGCCTTATTTGCACATTAAGGAATTCGAGGATATAGTTGTAACCTTCAACGCTAACTATGCTATGGAAGACATAGCTCGTTAGAAATTTTTTCCCTTTTCCTTTAAGGGCAAAGCCAAAACATGGTTGAATGCCTTACGACCTCGATCCATTACCTCTTGGGCTCAAATGTTTTCTGATTTTTTGAATAAATTTTTCCTGGTGCATAGAACCACCACTTTAAAAAAGCAAATTCAAAACTTTTCGGAAAAGCTCAATGACCAATTCTATCACTATTGGGATAGCTACAAGAAATTGCTTCAATCCATACCACATCATGGTTTTGAATCGTGGTCATTGGTAAGTTTCTTTTATGAAGGAATCACACCGGGCCATAGACAATTCATCGACATGATGTGTAATGGCGAGTTCTTAAACAGGGACCCTGATGAGGCCCTAGACTAGTTTAGTACATTGGCCTAAAATGCACAGTCATGGGATAACACGGATTCCACCGATGTACCTAGGTTGTCTCTGGGTAGTTGTCAACCACAAGGAGGAGGGATGTATGATTTGAGAGACCGGGAAGATTTGCTTTCCAAAATTACCAAGTTTTCTAGGAAAGTGGAGAGTTTTGAGGTCAATAGGAGACACGAGGTGTCCAATGTCTCAAAGGCCAAGGAGTTTTGTTCAATTTGTGAGAGTGTGGAGCATTCCATATCGGATTGCCCTAACATTCCAACACTTAAGAAAGTATACCATGAGCAAATGCCTTCCTTTAACCAAACGAGACAATCATTCTCTTTGCACTCAAACACTTATAATTTGGGTTGGAGTAATCACCTGAACTTTAATTGGAGAAATGAAAATCTCACTCTTCATGGTTCTAATGTATTTTCACCTCTCGCACCTCCTAAGCAAGGTCACTACCAAGGTCAAGGGCAAGTGTCTAGCCCTTAATATCCCCGGTTAATCCGCAAGGGTATTCACAAAACCCGCCACTACAAAATTTCTCCCAAGGTCCACCTCTACAAAATTCTAATCAACAAGTACCATCCAACCCATCCACATACCAACCTCTTCACAAAAGGAGTTTGGAAGATGTGGTCCATGCTTTCATTCAAAGCCAGACTACCTTCAATCTAAACCAAACTAGCGTCAACAATCAAAGTGCCATAACTTTTAATGACATTCGGACTTAACTCACCAAGCTGACAAACACTATGGGGGCATCATAACAAGAGAAAGGGAAATTCCTCACTCAACCCCAAGAAAACCCTAGAGGTCAACATGTTATCAAGTCGTCCGAACCTAATAGTGAAAGTTGTGTGCAACTCAAAGCGGTCACCACCCTTAGAAGTGGCAAACAAGTCGATAAGACCATTGTGCCAAAAGTCTCCACCAATGCCACATTGCCATTAGAAAAAGGGACAAAGGGAGACACCAAAAGTGATGAGTTAGGTTAGAAAGAAAATTTGATTGATGAAAGTGTACTTGTTCCCCCCATTCCTGCTCCTTTTCCTAAACGTTTGAAGCCATTTGTCAAAGTGGCTAACAATTCAGATATAATTAAGATGTTCAAGTAGGTGAAAATCAACATTCCCCTCCTCGATGTGATAAAGCAAATTCCATCTTTTGCAATGGTCTTAAAGCACTTATGCAGAGTAAAGAGGAAACTCAATTTCCACAAGAAAACATCCCTCACCGAGCAAGTGAGCTGAATCCTGAGAACGAACACCCCACCAATTTTTAAAGACCCCGGCTGCCCTACCATTGCCATCACAATAGGAAATTGTTGGGTGGAGCAAGCATTGCTTGATTTGGGGGCTAGTGTCAACCTGCTACCTTACTCGGTGTACAAGCAACTCAAATTTGAAGAGTTCAAGCCAACTTCAATCACTCTTCAATTGGCAGATCGGAGCATTCAAACATCGAAGGGAGTGGTTGAAGATGTTTTGGTTCAAGTGGATAACTTTTACTTTTTTGATGATTTTATTGTGCTTGAGACTTGATTCGCACTATTTCGTGATTTGATTAATATTATACACCCAAGCATAAGTGGTCGAATTGTAGTTTTCTCGATTTAAGTCCATGTATCGATCCCACGAAGATTTTTATAATTAGGAAATAAAATGAAATTAGTAAAGTTGTTATTTTGAATAGGACAACAAGTGATAGCTTGTGATGTGAGCTTAGATTGATAACTAGTTTAATTAAACATATGTTTGTAGATAGATTGTTTAAAGAAAATAATCTAAAAAGGATCCTTTAGTTTAAGGATCCCGTATACATTATATTGGTCAGGTACTGAAAATGCTACCTTACAGCAATTAACTTTCATGTTACTAGCAAGTTAACCAGTAGGTCTGATGTATATAAACCATCACACAGCAATTTCTTAGGTTAGTTGGTGGTATCCACGACAATTGATTAATCCTAGTAAACCAAAAGGACAAGTCATTCATGAGGAATACTTGAATTCCTCAATTGAGCCCATGATAGTAAGTGCATACATAATAAACCATAACACAACAACTTCTTAGGTTAGCTAATTATAGATGTGCCAATTGACTAATACGAGTAAACCAGAAGGACAAGTCATTCATGAGGATCACTTGAATTATTCAATAAGTCATCTATAATATATATATATATACATAT
>CM042201.1:2708760-2769460 GCA_023539305.1 Ilex asprella | reverse complement strand
ATAATATATATATATATATATATATATATATATATATAACATCCTCATTGCCTTTGGAGGTCAAGTTATACAGGTGGAACACCGTAGATATTCGACTGACAATATTATTATGTATACTAGTTAAAAACAATCTTAGTAATCCAGAAGGACAAGCCATTCATGAGGATCATTTAGCTTTTGTACCATGCATCAGTAGAACATCCTCAGTGCTCCGGTGGAGGTCAAGCCATACTGATTGGAACACCATAGATATTTAACCGGTAGGTTGATCATGCACTGATGACATAATTTCAAGCACAAAATTGAAATTATGTACATCACTGTATCATGCATGAAGTGTACAATATATAAAACATCAGCATTTCAGAATTTAACCAATATTATAGATATGATCACCTCTCACTGGAGAATAGAAATAACTACTCACCCCCCATTATTGCAGACTAGCAAGGAGTGCGGGTAGTTTTCAATATAACTATAACTGAAATACAGACTCGGACACTTCTTTTATAAGGAACAATTGAAACACACCCACCTTTTATTATCAGTCAAGAAAAAAAGGTGGTAGTAGTTTAATTATCTGAATCAAAAGATACAACAGAAATGTAGAAATATAGAGTTTCAGTTAGAGTGTATGACGGACCGGATTTGTGTCTGACTTCTTCTTGTCACTCTTTCTTTTCTTTCATTGGAATTCTCTCTGGAGCTCCCTCTATGCCCAACTAACTTCAAAACATGGCCATGCATGTCCTTTATATAGAAAAAGGAGGAAGTAGGAGGTGTTAGGAGGGCAGCCGTCTTAGGGCACCGTCCGGACGGCCCCTTCCCACCGTCTGGACGGTCATGCCTTGTTGGATCATTATCTTCTTGAATGTTGACTCTTCCTTTGTGTAAATTAAACTTTGGTCCTTTACTCTTGAGCTTTGACGCATCGTTCCTTGTATTTTTCGGCAATTCCACATTAAACCCTGAAATTTCAAACTTAACTTATTTAAAATCCTAATTTACGCACAAACCCAAATTGACCCTATTTGATAGTTTTTAGTTATTTTATCTTAATAATTTGACTTATTTAATAATTCTAATTTATATAATAATTAAGGTAATTACACTCCCCAACTTAAACTTTACTAGTCCCTAGTAAATTATAAAAACTATTACCTAAAATAAAATACAAGTAAAGGTAAAATTATTTTCATAGATTTTTCTCACTATTGCATTTAGCATCCCTAGTCGATGAGTTCTGCCTCGTGAAGGTTTTTAGTGAAGCTACCTACAAACTTCAGTAGTTAGGAGTTTATAATTCATATTTTTCACGAACATAATTAAACCAATATTCCTTCTGTCTTGCCAAAATAGTTCCTTTTCTAATCACTATAAGAGTAACACACGTTAGTTGTGACATTATCTATATATTTTTATAAAAACTTGTGTGTGTGTGTGTGTGTGTGTGTGTTGATTTCTTTATTTTCAAAAATCACTTGAGAAATATTACCCTCTTTCATGGTAGTCTTGATGTCAATCCTTTCTTGGAATACACTCATCAAAAATAACACACATGTTATAGTGACTATTCTCAAGAATTACATGTGATTGGAGTATAGTTTACAAAGCAAATAATTTCACAAGTAGTTAATCAAAAGAGCAATTATTTGAATAAAACTTAAATTTGACATAATCTCATGAAATGATATTAACACTATATTAAACATATTATTAACATTTCTCCCTTTCTAGATTAATAGGATTAATACAAATGCATGATTTCTGGAATAAAAAAGGACTTAGTAGGGTTGTAATGTGGCCATTGGTTTAAGGTTTTTAAAACGACGTCAGTGGGATTCAAATGCTATCTTTAATATTGTGGCACACCTCTTCTTTTCTAAGACTTTGCATGTTCATTCTTTCCATTTTTCACTTTCTTGCCTCTTTTCTTTCTTTTGCAATTTCTTTTTTAGATATTTCTTTTCTTTGAAACATGATCTTTCTTTTGCCTTTTCTTATCTTTTTCTACCATTTCTTCTTCTTTTGCTTTTTCGTGTGCTACTAATTTAAAAGAGGGTGCAAAAAAATTAGATAGCAAGGGTAGGTTTAATATATTTTTATTTGGCTCAGGTATTTCTTGGATTTCAAGAAAAGAATTTATAATTTTTCAGGCTCAATCACAATTGACTAAGAATATAATTTTGTAAAAAATGGTTAAGGCTCAAGATTAATCAAAGATGGCCTAAGATCATTTTTCAGAAATTATATATTTTTATTTCTTCTTAATAAAAATTCAAGGACAATGCTAATAATATAATTCAATAAGTGTTAATCAAAACAAGAGTAATGAGATTATTCATAGAAATTTTACCACTGAATCGAAGATTTGTATTGAGTAGATGTAGAATATCTCTCCAAGAAAGATTGGTTCAAAATCTGCACTAGGTTTTACATCTCCACTACATATGTAAATATTGTATCATTTCATAAGGTTTTTAATAATCAATAAATCTAATTGTGCATTTAAGCATAAGTTTAAACAAAAATATTTAGATAATATACAACTAAAGTATGAAAATCCCACGTGATCAGATTAAGACTATTCTTGCAGGGTATTAAAATATTAACTTAATTTAACTGGGAATCATATGAAATAGTCTTCCTAACTCAAAAATATTAGCTCCATGAGTAACAAAAACATATTTAAACACACAATAGTTCAAAACAAACAACTTCAAAACATACGTAATTTCAAGACAAATAAGTTTAAAAAAGGCAAGTGCAAGACATAAATTAAAGTTCAAGTGTATAAAGTAAAAATACATAATTAAAAAGCTGAGTGAAAGATAGCAAAGTTTTTGTGTAGAATCTCCAGTCTTTAAGAGGTAGATGGTCCTCCAAAACGCTCTCGAAATAGTCTCAACATTTCTACTTGATTCTGTTCATAATATAGTATACGTTGATTTATCTTGGTGATTCTGGAACTAAGCTAGGTGATAGTAATTCCAAGCTGGTTAACCGTGGTCTCCTATCCTAGCAAAATCTATCTATCTGTCATGTCATCTACCCGTATGTATGGCTAATCCTCTTGTGGTTGCTGCTATTATGGTGGGATAAATTCTTTAGGTAATTGGAATGGTTAATCTTGTGGTGGAGGTGGTACTTCGGGTTATTCTTCAGGTTCTCCTCCATGACTTTTTTTCAATGATGTTTTATCTAATGCTCCAAAATGTTCCATCGTTTTCCATATTGGATCAACAATTACTCCCTTATTCCTGCATAACTGAGATACTAACATAGTGTATGGAAGTGAGGGTTTCTTTCTATCCATTGTATGTAACATTTGATCCATGATTAAGTTTGGAAGATCAATTGTGTGTCCCATCCCAAATGCATATAAGAAATAGGCTTGCTTAGTATAAATTTGATTCTGCTAGGCTTGGGGTAGCAAATTGTTCACTATTATTAAATTCAAAATTCGATATTTATCTATCAGATCCCCTTGTTTCATGTATTTATTTGGTCTACCCCAAACAAACTCTGGATTACCAGTCACTTCTCTCCCTATGTCATTCAAATCAGGTAATTCAGTGTAAGGATATTACAGTTTCGCTGGTCTTTACATGGGTTGATAAAATTTGGCTATAATAGTTGGTGTAACTTGAAAAACAATACCTCATACGAACACACACAATTGTCTTTCTTCAATTATCTCAGTATTACTATAGAATTCATGAACTAAACAGTTAACCATCCTCTTTCAACAAGAATTTGTCTTACTCCTATGTTTTCAAAATCCTCATAAATAACTGGTCTTTCAGAAATGATAGTTTTAGTCAGAAAATTAGCATCATACCAGGCCTGTTGTTTGAAATTTTCAAACATCACTGCATTGAAAATATTTCCTGGTCTAGGTTGGTGTGAAGGTGCTTGAGGTGGTTAAGGTTGATCTCGTTGTGCCTAACTTGAGGATCCTCTTGTTCGCCTTCTTGAATCCATGTTTTTCTTGATTTCTTTTCAAATAATTTGTTCCAACTGATTTTAATTATTAGATATCTTCAAAATGTGATGGGTAAGAGAATAATTGGAGAAGATTTGAAGAAAAACAGTTGAATATTGCAAATTTGAGAGCTATTCCTTGGAGATTTTTGATTTTTTTGAATTTTTGGTTGCAAGGGAGTCTGAATTGATCGGCCTTGCATGGAGATGGCATTTAAATATGGCACTGTCGTCTGGACGCTAGGCCCACAGTTCGGGCCGTGCTGCCTGACTGGTTTTTGGGTTTGCAACTACAGATCACTTCTATGATTTTCTGCAATTCTGCTCTTCTTCCTTGAAATTCCTGTAGTTTACAAATTTAAATACTACTTTATATATTCTACAAAATTTTGCTAACCACTCTTTTTCTTGTCAAAAATTGGTGGTTTTTATATTTTATTGGTTATTGATTATTTATTGATTTTTCTAATTAATCTATAGTAATTTACATTGATTTAAAGTTATTATAAGTATGTACAATTATATACAATTATGTACAATTCTTCCAAAAATCATATCTCAGTTGATCATACTGATTTATAGTCAGAATTGTCTGGATCAATAATACCAGTGACACGGTTAACTTCATTTCTTACGTATCTTATTTAACATTGGGGTAGAATAGGATGGTTTCTCAGTATAATCCTTACTCTGTCCATACCTGACTTGATCCGAAATGTGTACATCCAAGTGCAAGCGGACAAGTTGTAGTAATAATCTAGCTAGAGTCCGGAGTCAAATCCACAAGGAACTTGTTGTGTTGGTGTTTCAAAGTAAGCAGTGGTGGAGACCAATCGATTGTAACCTTTGAAATTTGTGATGAGATTAGGAGTTTTTTCCTGTATTAAATATGAAATTCTTCCCAAGAAGGTTTTCTAGACAAAATATAAGATAAATTCAAATGAAAGAAAAGTCACTCTTTAGTTCGAGGATCAAGACATGTAATCAATTATTCAATTTATTATATTTATGCTTAATAACTCAATTAACTTCTGTGTCAATAGCAAGTTAATCAAAAGATAAAGATGGATTGTGAGAATTAAGATCATGGTTCCGATGTCTTTTTAGAAGTTTTGTTTGTGCCGAGACTTAACCCATCTACAATCTAGCAAATGCTTCTACAAGACATCCAACCATGATTTCAATATTCCATTCTTTAACTGAAGCACAATAAGGGAGATGATTAAAAGGTAGTCATGAAGATCTAGTCGTGGTACTTGCCTTGAAACGAGGAGTCTTTCCATTCAAGAGTCATCTGTATCATAGAAAAACTCTCGATTATAGAAAGTACCTTCGCTTTTCTAGATACAGCCAATCATCCAATAAACAAGGGGATAAACGTTAAGCTTTAGAACAGTGCATAAATATAACTTTCGAATAATTAATACATGCCCTTCACCTCTTACTAAAGAGTGAATGAGAAACTACTCACTCTTCATAGCTTTGGTAAAGCTTAAAAAATGAGTGATGCTCATCCCTCTAAGTAGAGGACGTTTCAAAAATAAAAGCACAATAAACAAAGAGCTAATCTTCTGCAAAGAAAGAGTGTATCAGGTTCCACCCTTCACAACTTTGGCAAAGCTCTAGAAAAGTGGAAGAGTTTCACTCCTATAAGAAAGAAGTAGCTCAAACAATCGAAGTGCAAGACATAAATAAAGACATGTATGTAATAGCATAAATGTAAAGACTAGAAGTAAATAAAGAGACTACAATTCTTAATGCAAGCTAATATAAACATTAATGTAAAGACTAAAAATAAATAAAGAAACTACACTTCATAAGTAAATGCAAATGCAAACATTAATGTAAAGAAAGGAGTGAGAGTCTAAACTTCCCAACTCTCTAGCAAAGAGGAAAATTAAGACAAAGAAGAAAATGTTAAGTGCTTGAAGTGCTCTTAATTCAGTCAGGTGTTGAGTGCCCCATTTCTCTCCAAAAAAATCAGAGTATTTATAGGCAAGGATGATGCAAAAGGGGGGGAATGAATAGTCCTCGTTACCGAACTCAAAGTGAAACCCACCCACTCTGCAGGCAGTTTGTCAAGGACGTTCGAATGGTGGCTGTTGTCCGAATGTTTTTGCTGTTTTTGCTCTAAGGGCATTCAAACGGTGGCTATCGTTCGAACGTTTTTGTTGTTTTTACTCTAAGAGCATTCAAACGCCAGCTGGGATTTTTACATAACACTCAGACGTCAGATGGCATGTGGTCCTCTGGGAAAATCCCTTGTCACACTCCATGCAGAACTTTTCATAGATTTGCTTCAACAACCCATATCTTTAGTCAGTCTGGTCTCGTCAGTGCTTCAGTGGACATTCGAATGGTAGGTGAGTTCGAACGTGGTACTTGATTTTTCAGGTCCTTGATTCTTGGCTGCAACACATCTTGCCTCAACAGTCTAATCTTTAACTAGTTCAAGTGGACATTTAAACGGTATGTAACGTTCGAACGGTACTACTTTGTTCCATGCTTTTCAATTTTGTTTCCCAATGTGCTGGTATTACATTCAAATGTACTTTTTGTCACCGTTGAACCTTTTTTCACTTTAGAACCTGAAATGTCATCATTTAAACTCCATCAAAGTATAATTAGTCTAAAAAAGACATAATAATATGCTATATTTGAGTACTAATCACACCCCCTAACCTAGATATTGCTAGTCCCTAGTAATACAACATTAATTAAGTGTAACTCTAGTTTTAACACCTTTTTCATAGATGATTCGGTTGCATTTAGCTTATGCAACAAGCCGTTAAACCCCTAGGTTTATCCTAATGGACGAGTGTTGTCTCGTGAGGGTTTTCAGTGAAGTTACCCACAAACTTTGGTCGAACAAATGTATATGTGAGATTGCTTATCAAAATAGCTTAGCATCATGGTCTTTGAGACACCCAGCCCTCAATTTCGAATTTTCATTCCACATGCTCCTCTTTCATTGGTACTTACTCTATGCAAAAGTTAGCACTTGTCACGTTAGCATATGAAATTTCCTGAGTATGAGAATAGTCATTCTGGAAACAAGACTTGGTATATAACAATCATTCCCCTTTACCACCCTCCATGGATAGCTTTGATTGCACAAATCTCTCTTAGGAATGCCCTCAACAAAAGATTCGCTCCGAATATAGTGACTTGTCTCTCATAGGGCATGTAATCAGAAGATGGCCAATCAGAAATTACGTGCACAATGTAATAAAGGAGTGAAATTTTTTATAAAATAGACTAATCATGTTCTTGGTATAATCTCATGAAAGAATATTGATGCAATTTAAAGAGATGTTATTTAATATACCCCAACTTTTGATTAACAACATGCATATGCATCAAAATTACGATCAATTAGGGCTTTTCATAGGTTGTAATATGGCCAGAGGTCAGTGGCTAACGAAATGATGTCAATGGTGTTCAAGAGCTATCCTCTGTTTATTTAGTGTAGCACACCTCTTTCCTTTTATGTTTTGCCGAAGAATGGTATTTCTTTCTTTCATTTTTCTCATTTTTCACTTTCTTGGCAATTCCCTATTTTTCTGTCTCTTTTCCTTTTCGATTGTTTCCACCGAATTTTCTTCCTTGAACAAAATTTGACATAATCATTGTCTTTTCTCTTTCACTTTTGTACCATACTGCTTCATAAGAGGGTGTAAGAAAATTAGATAGCAATGGTATGTCAATCTTAGTGCCCTTGTGGCTTGGTTTTCATATAGGTGTCTTGAAAAGAAATCATTCTTTTGAAGGCTCAAGCGGGGTTGACTAGGGATATTATTTTGGAAAAAGAAATGGTTAAGGCTCAAAGTCAAATCAAAAGATGGCCTAAAATCATTTCTCAAGTATGTGCATATGTACATGTGATATGCGTGTATTTCCTGTGGGATATGTCAATAGATCACTTTAGTTGCGTCAATCAAAGCAAATTTAATGAGATTATTCAAAGATAGATAGTGAAAAAACTTTCTTGAGTAAATGTTGATATTCAATCTGAAGCATCGTAAGGCTTGAAACTCACCATGGTATCCTTTGTTATCTCCACTGGTTATGTCGGGTTTTCTAGGGAATGTTGGTTATATACCGATTCTATTTTCGAGTCCAACCATCTTGTACCTCAAGAATACAAATACTAATGTACATTTGATAATTTAAGCATAGAGATAATACTAGATTCCAAGAGATTCAGTTTTAAGTCTCTATTGTTGAGTTATGTGTCAAACTGATCACGTGATTAGTTACTTCAACAAACAATCTCAACATTCATTTCCGTTCATCATTTATTTAACAAAAATTATTAACATTCATTTAACAGAAAATAGTGATAAACTGAATCATTCAATTTCACAATATCTTATCATTAATCTTCATCAATGATTCAATTCATTCATAAAGAAAAAGTAACAAAATCACACCAAAAACTTGAAAATATCCATCAAAACACAAAAACAAACTAAACAAACAAACATCCACAAACATGCAAAAACAGGCATATCCTCTCAATCTCCTCCATCTCCACCATCTGCAGCTCCACTAGCTCCACCAGCTCCACCTCTAAAAAACCTAAGGATCTCATCTTGCTTAGCTTCGATGCTAAGAATGATGTCCTGTGAAGAATGTTGGGGCATGCTGGGGCCTACCTGATCATGCTGCTCCTGAGTGTGCATGTATTCTCTCTCTAGCTCCCTCTCTTCCTCTCGATCTATCTTTTCTTGCACCTCATCTCCTCCTTAGGCTGGTGGCACCTTTCGACTTGCTGCTAGGCCACCACTATGTCCTTGGCTCCTCTTGAAAGAGCCCTTGTTAAGTGCGCCCATTAGTTTTTGAATTTCCATCTCTGGTCTTAACTTGACACCATTCTCCATGCATATCTCAGTCACTAGGATACCAAAGGGCAGTGCACTCTTTTTTGCATCACACCCCTTTTTATTTCACCTAATATGAAGGAGGGGAGGTCAAAACTATGGCCTTTCCCAATTGCACAGAGTAGTCGAGCCATTTCAGGCAAGACATCATTCGTTCGTCTTATGGGAGCCAAGTTTGCCACTGCAACTAGGTTGAGCATTTTGTATTTGTCGGTGAGTTCCCCTTGGTTCAAATATTTCCTATTCCCCCATGGAAAAGTGGATACCCCGATCAACTCCTTCCCCACCACATTCTTTGGTACATCTTTCTTGGGAGGGTATGCGGGTTTGTCTACCCGAGGCACTTCTTGCCTTATCTCCATGATAGTTGCCTCGTCCACATCAATGTGGGTTCCCCTCACATAGGTGTGAATCGCGTCATTGATGATCTCGATGTTGGAGTAAAACTCCCTCACCAAGTCAACGGCAGCCTCTCCTTCATTCCTCAAGTATCACACCCAATTCCTCCTTTCCATTTCCTCCAACAACGCAATCTCAGCAAAATCAGAAAGATCAATGTCTCTTTCACAGACAATTGCATGCTTATGGAAGAAATCTTCGTACCTTTCAGCCTTTAAGGCACTTGGAAAACGAGTTCGATCGTATCTTTTGGTCCTTTGCTTCCCTTCTCTCTCCACAATCACTTCCTTAACAAAGTGTGGCTCTTGGTTCACTTTTCATTCGAGGCATGGCGTTCGAACGTGGGTTGTCTTGAGGGGATGCTGTCAAGCTGCTGAAACTCAGGATTCTTGGTGTGGGATTGAAGGTTTTGATGTGGGAAAGGCTTAGGGATGGTCAATTTTGGGTGTATTTGAAGAATAAGGGTGAATCGAGGTCTGTGGGGTGAAAAGGAGACCTAGAGTTTTGAAGATTCGAGAGTGATTTGGGGATTTTGAACTGAAGCAGAAGCTTCAGGCTTTCGAACGTTATTGTAGTTCAAACGTGAACTGAAGAATTTTAAAATATTGTTCGAATGTTATGTGCATTCGAACGTTGCTAGATCCCAGTACTTTTGTGTTTTCATCAGAGACCAAAGTACTGTGAGCTCTCTACGTTCGATCGAGCTATTGGCGTTCGAACGTTAATCCTCGTCCGAACGGTCTATTAGCGTTCGAACGAGATGAAGTGTCAGTACTTTTTGGTTTAATCAGAGAGTTCACCAGGGCAAAGTACTGCAAGAAACTTCCGTTCGAACGGAACCTGGCGTTCGAACGTTAAATCAAATAAAAAAAAATTACACTACATAATATACAATCAAAGAAAGCTTATTAACAACAATTTGAAACAAAAATTCATGGTGTCTCAAGATTAGTCCCTACCCACGCTTGAGGCTGGTATTTTAGGGCATTCCTTACTCGGCCCATGTTTTTAAAAGAATATGTACAAAACCAAGAAACATTTTCACATTATTTACACGAAATTCAGACTGTTGGCTTTCATTTCCAAAATAAAATTTTTCACAGTTTAAAAAATAGTCTAATCTGAGTCATCCTCTGTCTCTGTGTCTCTTGATCTATCAGTGACTCTTCTAATTTCCTATCGCACAAACCGGTTAAGCAAGGTACCGGAATAGGATGGCGTGTCAGGATAATCCTTACTCTGCTCATTCACTATCTAGTCTAATCGATCGAGTGCACGATCGAAAATTGATTCCGAACACTGATTGTATCTCTTCTCGTGAAAGACTCTGCCACACTGTTTATAGGCATCAAGTCTTTTGGCATAACGGTGTTTAGCAAAAGTGCTTCTGTCACAAGGAGTTTTTGCTTGTTGTTCTCGGATCTCAATTTTTACTCACCAGTCTTGTTTTTCTCATGATTATAGTATGCACATCTGATGGAAAAGTTCGTAGAACTCCTAGACTAAACCAAAAAAGTTTGACATCCATGCTTCCTATATCTTAAGACTCACTATCTAATTCATTAACGCCTACCAGTCACAAAGACAGTTTAAACTGACCCACAGATATACAATAAACAAGACACATTACAAAATATAATCAGAACAACAACAACAACACAAATAACAACAAAAATTTAAAATTTTATGGTATGGGTACAAAAAAAAATACGAAAAAAATATGAACAGCAGGTTCTCACACCCCCAACCTAAACTGAACATTGTCCCCAATGTTTCGAATTTACCAGTATGGATCTTGTAAATGAGATTGAAATGCAGTGATTCGTGCTTCTTCAGATACCTACAAATCAAAATGCAACCATTAATCCTTCTTGCTCAGATCTGGGCCTCGGGTAGCCTGGTAAGGCTTGTATGTGAGTGCGAATAGCAGCAGTATACCAATAAACAACTAGAGTAAAATAATATAAATATTGAGAATAGGGATCTGATCTTCGGGATACATGGACATGATTTCGCTTGGGTATGGTCGAATTTGCAGAAAAATGGAATAGAAAACTAAGAAGAAGAAGAACAAAGCAGAACAAAAAGCGAGGAAGAAGAAAAAGAAGAAAGAAAGAAAGAAAAAGGCGGTGATGGGGGCTCAATGGAGAGAGATGGGAAAGGATATGAAGAAGTGGTGGGGGGCCCAATGGAGATAGATGGGAAAGGATAGGAAGAAGTGGTGGGGATCTCATGATGGTGTCTCCTCGGGTCGGGTTTTTACCTGATCTGATCCTTTTGAGTGTCGATAGGTGTGATTCTAGGAGGGATATTCTGGTTTCATTAAAATAATAGTTTCTACATTTTTAACAAAATTCTCCAAAAATGGTTTCAACCTCTGGCCATTAACAGTAAAGACATTACCGTTTGATGGGTTTTTCACTTCTATTGCTCCATGATCAAACACCTTTTTGACAATGTAAGGCCCAGTCCATCTTGACTTTAACTTACCAGGTAAAAGGCAGAGTCTTGAATTAAACAACAGGACCTTCTGGGAAGGTTCAAAAGATTTTCGCACAAAGTTCTTGTTGTAAAAAATTTTCATCCTATTTTTAACAATCTTAGCATTCTCATAAGCTTCATTTTCTCAATTCTTCCAATTCATTCATCTGAAATTTTCTTGATAGTCCAACCTTGTCCAAGTCAAAATTCATTGCTTTAATGGCCCAGTATGACCTATGTTCCAATTCTACAGGTAGGTTACAAGGTTTTCCATAGATTAATCGATAGGGAGACATGCCCAAAATTGTTTTAAAAGCTGTACGATATGCCTAGAGTGCATCAGTCAGTCTTGACAACCAATCTTTACGGTCTGGGTTTATCTTTTTTTAAAAATTAATTTGATCTCCCGATTAGATAATTCGGCCCGTCCACTAGTCTGTGGGTGTTAAGGGGTTGCAATTTTGTGAAAATCAGATATTTTTTCATCAAATTCCAGAAAGGATGATTGCAAAAATGAGAACCCCCATCACTTATGATTGCTTTAGGAACTCCAAATCGGGGCAAAATATTTTCTTTTAAAAATTTGATCACCGTTTGGTGATCATTATTTCGGCATGGAATTGCCTCAACCCATTTGGATACATAGTCTACTGCCACTAAAATGTATAGATAGCCAAAAGAAGGAGGAAATGATCCCATAAAATCAATGCCCCAACAGTCGTAAATTTCAATCACCAGAATCGGGTTTAAAGGCATCATGTTTCTTTTTGAAATATTTCTCAATATTTGGCATCTATCACATGTTAAAAAAAAAAGGCATTAACGTCTTTAAAAAGTGTGGGTCAATACAATCCACACTGCAAGATTTTTGTAGCGGTTTTCCTTGATGAAAAGTGGCCACCACATGCTTCAGAATGACAAAATGATATTACCTGTCTTCTTTCATGAGTAGGGATGCATCGTCTTATGATATGATCCTTACAGTATTTAAATACGTACAGATCTTCCCAAAAGAAGTTACGAACCTCCCTCAAATTTTTCTTTTTATCCTTGGGAGTGAATAGCGGAGGGAGTGTTCCAGCAACTATGAAATTAGCAATGTCTGTAAATCACGGGGTCTTATCAATTATGAACAGCTGTTCATCAGGGAATTTCTCATTGATTGGCAGTTCATCCTCGTGAAATTCATAAGTTAGTCTAGACAGATGGTCTGTCACCACATTTTCAACACCTTTCTTGTCTTTAATGACGAGATCAAACTCTTGGAGTAAGAGTATCCATCTTAAGAGCCTCGGTTTGGCATCCTTCTTTGTGAGCAAGAATTTTAGGGTTGCATGGTCAGTGAATACAATAACAAAAGAACCAACAAGATAAGGACGAAATTTTTCCAAAACAAAAACTACAGCAAGCAATTCTTTTTCAGTTGTCGAATAATTCATATGAGCATCATCCAAAGTTTTACTTGCATAGTAAATTACTTGTGGTTTCTTATCTCTCCTTTGTCCCAATACAGCACCTACAGCATAATCACTCGCATCACACATTAGTTCAAAGGGTAGAGTCCAATCAAAGGGTTGTATTATTGGAGTAGAAATTAACATGTCTTTTAACTTATCAAAAGCTTTTTTGACATGCTTCATTTCAATCAAAGATTACGTCTTGAATCAGGAGATGACACATAGGTTTGACTATGGTACTGAAATCTTTTATGAATCTCCTATAAAAACCTGCATGTCCTAGAAATGATCGGACATCCTTTACAGTCTTGGTTGCTGGCAGATTTCTAATTAGAACAACTTTTGTCTTGTCAACTTTCATACCCTCAAACGACACAATGTGGCCTAAGACAATGCCTTGTGTTACCATGAAATGACTTTTTTCTCAATTAAGCACCAAATTGGCTTCTTTACACCTCATTAACATTCTCTCTAAATTTGCCAGACATAGATCAAATGAGTCTCCATAAATCGAAAAATCGTCCATAAATATTTTCAAACATTTTTCAACCATGTCACTAAACAAGCTTAGCATGCACCTTTGGAATGTTGCAGGAGCGTTACAAAGTCCAAAAGGCATCCTTTTAAATGCAAAGGTGCCAAAGGGACACGTGAATGTGGTTTTCTCCTAATCATCTAAGGCAGTCTCAATTTGATTATACCCGGAGTATCCATCTAAGAAACAGCAAAATTCATGGCCTGCAATTCTTTCTAGAACTTGGTGAAGAAATGGGAGGCAGAAATGGTCTTTCCTAGCTACCAAATTCAGTTTTATGTAATCAATGCACATTTGTCATCCTGTGACGACTCGAGTTGGTACTAGTTCAATAGCGTCATTTTTTACCACTGTGACCCCAGACTTTTTGGACACAACTTGGGTTGGACTAACCCATTTGCTATCGGATATGAGAAAGATTATTCCTACATCTAAGATTTTGAGTACCTCAGTCCTCACAACTTCCTTCATGTGAGGATTCAGTAGTCTCTGCATTTGACGAGAGGGTTTAGAGTCCTCTTCAATATATATTGCATGACTGCAGATCAACGAACTTATACCCTTAAGTCAGCATGGTCCACCCAATGGTACTTTTATGACTTTTAAGAACTTCAATTAGTTTAGACTCTTGCAAGTTTGTGAGCTTAAAGGAAATTACCATTGGGTATGACTCGTCTTCTCTTAAAAATGCATACTTAAAGTCAAATGGGAGAGGTTTTAATTCAAGCTTTGGTGGCCTGTCACTTGATGAGAATGGCTTTGTGCCATTTGGTGAAATTTCTTCAAATTTTGGAGTCCATTTCTCAACAGCATGAGTAGGGCAACTTTTTATTTTTTGGTCATCAGATGAGATGGACTCTAGCAGAGATGATTCAGTTAGGTGTTCACAGAAAGTGTCACTCAGATGTTCCTATATCAAAGATTCAATGGAGTTCACTTCCCCTTCGTCCTTATCCTCTCCTGGGTGTTTAGCAATATTAAAAATATTCATCTCAAGAGTCATATTCCCAAAAGTTAATTTCATGACTCCATACCTGCAATTGATTAGTGCATTGGAAGTTGTTAGAAAATGTCGACCAAGAATGACAGGAATTTGATTCTCTGAATGTAATGTTGGTTGAGTATCTAGAACAATGAAGTCAACGGGGAAGAAAAAAATTTTCACGTGGACAAGCACATCTTCAACAATGCCTCTAGGGATTTTGACAGATCTCTCTGCTAACTGGAGTGTGACACAAGTGGGTTTGAGTTCACCTAGAACCAACTGTTGGTAGACGGAGTAAGGTAGCAGATTGACGCTAGCTCCAAGGTCTAACAGTGCTTGTTCTATCTTGAAATCTCCAATGACACGTGAGACAGTTGGAGATCCAGGGTCCTTGTATTTTGGAGGGATTTTTCATTGTAGCAAGGCACTGGCTTGTTCTATTAGGATAGCTCTTTTTTGGACATTCTGGCTTCTTTTGACTGTATACAAGTCTTTTAGAAACTTGGCATAGGATAGGACTTGTTGGATTCTATCCAGAAGTGGGATGTTGATTTTTACTTGCTTGAAAAGCTCATAAATTTCAGGCTGATGATTCAGCTTTTGTGTAGCTCTGAGTCTATGTGGGACAGGAGCAGGAATTTAACATGAAGGTTCTCTTTCCTCAGAAGGTTTTGGCTCTTGTTCTATCATAGGCTCAGGCTCTTTTTTGATTATAAGTTCAGGCTCAACTGATGAGTTGATTGGGATGGCCTCAGGTTTTGACTTTAGAAATAGCATGTCTCTGACGGTTTTGTCAATCACCTTTCCACTTCTCAGTATAGTAACAACTTGAGCTTGATCTTACGGAGATTTTGGTTGGGTAGGAAACTTTCCCTTTTCTTGTGTGCTCATGGATTGGGTCAACCTTTGAATATCGCTTTTAAGATCTTCAAAGGAGTGGGTGGTCTGTGCATTGAAATCAGTGAAAGATTGGGTGAAATGTGCATTGAAGTTCATTTGAGTTTGCATGAACTGGTTCAGTGTATCCTCAAGGTTCCTCTTGTGTGATGGTTGGTATGGTTGATATACAGGAGGTCCTTGAGATGGTGGTTGTGAATTTTGTGGTTGGTTCATGGGAGTTGGTTGTGTGTTCCTCCAACTGAAGTTCGAGACAAGGTAGACATTTTTGCTCTCAGGTCATCGTCTTCTCTCAAGACATACTTTCCCCTTTGGGAAGTGGATAGTCTGGCTTCAACTATGGTAGGGGAGGCTGAGTCCCACATCTTAGAACTGTCAGATATGGTGTCAAAGAAATAAAATCCCTCCTCTGGACTTTTACCCATAAATTCTCCTTAGGCCATTATTTCGACAAACTGACATAGTCTAGTGGGCAAGGAGTCATAGAAGAATCCTACTAGAGTCTCGTTTTCAAAAGCATGGTGTGGGCAAGCTTGGAGCAGTTCTTTGAATCTTTTCCAACTTTGATAAAATGTTTCCCCTTCTTTCATCGCAAAATTCATGATTTGCCTTTTGAGTACGTTGGCCTCATGTAAGGGAAATTTTTTTTTGAAAAATTCATTTTGAAAGATCTGTCAGGTAGGTATGGAAAGAAATTTTAAAGAATTTAGCCATTGTTTAGCTTTGTCCTTTAGAGAGAAAGGAAAAAGTTTCATCTCGGCAAGTTCCAAATTGTCTTGAAATATTCCACACACTTCTTCAAAATCTTTCATATGCACATACGGATTTTCCGTATCCAATCCATGGAAAATAGGTAACAATTGTGCAGTCCCTGGTTTTACAGTAAAGGGGGGTGCATCTGGAGGGAATACAAAACATGAGGGGATACTATTTCATGTGGGATTTAAGTAATCCCTCAAAGTTCGAATGTTAGGCACTTCATCTTCCCTTATGGTAACTTCTCCATTTCTATCATTATTTGTCATAATACTCTCACAAGAGTCTGCTATTGATCTAGGTGAATTTGGTTCAAATTGGTTCACAGACCCAAAAGATTCTACCAGCAAATTTTTATAGTAAGGAGCGTTCTCAGACATACAATAAATATAAACAAAACAAATTATTTACAATAAACTGAAGAATATATATAGAAAAGAAAGGTCTTTTTACCTTTTACTTTAAAACACTATTACTAAAGTTCCCCAGCAACAGCACCAAAAACTTGACTTGATCCGAAATGTGTACACCCAACTGTAGGCGGTCAAGTTGTAGTAATAATCTAGTTAAAGTCCGGAGTCAAATCCATAGGGAACTTGTTGTGTTGGTGTTTCAAAGTAAGCAGTGGTGGAGACCAATCGATTGTAACCTTTGAAATTTGTGATTATGAGATTAGGAGGTTTTTCCTGGATTAAATATGAAATTCTTCCCAAGAAAGTTTTCTAGATAAAATATAAGATAAATTCAAATGAAAGAAAAGTCATTCTTCAGTTCGAGGATCAGGACATGTAATGAATTATCCAATTTATTATATTTATGTTTAATAACTCAATTAACTTCTGTGTCAATAACAAGTTAATCGGAAAATAAAGATGGATTATGAGAATTAAGACCATGATTTCGATGTCTTTTTAGAAGTTTTGTTTGTGCCGAGACATAACCCATCTACAATCCAGCAAATGCTTCTATAAGACATCCAACCATGGTTTCAATATTCCATTCTTTAACTGATGCACATTAAGGGGGATGATTAAAGGGTAGTCATAAAGATCTAGCCGTGGTACTTGCCTTGAAACAAGGAGTCTTTCCATGCAAGAGTCATCTGTGTCATAGAAAGACTCTCGATTATACAAAATACCTTAGCTTTGCTAGGTACAGTCAATCATCCCATAAATAAGGGGATAAACGTTAAGCTTTAGAACAGTGCATAAATATAACTTCCGAATAATTAATACATGCCCTTCACCTCTTACTAAAGAGTGAATGAGAAACTACTCACTCTTCATAGCTTTGGTAATGTAACGCCCCAAAAACCCCCTTGGACGGCATTACATTCTAAACACCATTTGCTGCATGAGAACACTAAATAACTACATCAATAAGAAAGTTTCATTCATCAACCATTGTCATTTTAACAAAATTCGGGCAGAGTCTCCTTTGTACGGGGAGCCCTACCCAAAACACAACCTGTACAATTATACTATAATTGACCTCACAGGGTCCACATATGCATAGCTATTGACCACACTAGGTCCATTTATCCATCCTAAAGTAAACTTTCATTCACCATATATCATACCCACGCTATTATCCCAAAATAATAGACTCATCTTGACCTTTATGTTCCCAAAAAAATTAACTAATGTAGCGCAGCGGAATATATCAAAATATAAACTAGACTTTACATTGTTTCAAAATAATGTCCGAGTCTAGTACAAAAGAATGTGTCGCTCTAAGCTTCCACCTCGGGATCCACCTTCCTGTCTAGCTGAGTCTCCCAATGTACAGGCTCCTCGACTCCCAACTCCTCATCTAGTACATGATTTGAAAATATGTAATTTGTAGGGGATGAACACGAAGCTCTGTAGCAAAATCTTCCCAAACTCAAACAAGGTTTAGAAAAATGTAAAACAGGTCGGTCTCATTTAGCAAAATAACATATATAAATTTTGAGAGAAAATCGTGACATTTAAACAGATCTCAAGTTTATACAACAGTGATAATCAAATGGAAAAATTTTAAAATGTATTCTTTAACAATAAATCATTGCCAAATGGTTTGGACCGGCGCCTGCCGTTGCATTGTCTCATACCAATGCACCGACTCCGACATAATCCAATTCATGTTCTTATATAGATATATAGATATATATTGGTTCATTCCATGCCATGTACGTTGATTGTTTCTCAAGAATCTACCCAACGACTATACCTAGTTCACCAATCACAATCACATCACAAGCACTTTGGGAAAGGGCGTCTACCATCCCAATGGTAGTGACGAATCCCTCCTCAGGAAAGGTATACCACCCCTAGTTCGAACTCCAGTGAACAATAGTGGTTGTATTACCAAATGACAATCCACTACAAGTGTTAGAAAACCACCTCACCCCTACCGGGGTAGACTAACCTCTAACACTCTACGGCATCTTTCAATGGCAATTCAAGTCTCTCACAACAACCATACAATAAGAAAACCAACATATTCTCAATTAACTAACAATTTCCAAAGTATGAACAAAATCTCCAATTTCATCATGTGCAAATTTCCAATAAACAATTATGAAAAGTCCAAGAGATCACAATTCAATCATTTATTACTCCACACAAAGTTCTATGGTTCTAATTTCAATAATAAAGGAAGAATTTAAGAGAAAATTCGTCACTCTCTAAAATCTAGGATTTTTCAAACAAAAGAGGAATTTCATGGGTATTCAACCCTAACTTCGTTAAAAACATGTAATCTTTACCCAAAAGACTAAGAGAGGATGATTTCATATCATTTATATCACATTTATAACAAAACATACATATATACATAACCCTAATCTCAATGAAAGAGAAAGAGACGAAATCTCCTACCTTGAATCAAAGATTCCAAGTAAAAGCCCAAGCCCTATAGACCTCCTTCTTCCCTTTTCTTCTTCCTTTAATCTTCCTCTAAGGTTCCAAGAGGCGTGGGGTGAGAGTGGAGTGAAAGAAATGGGAGTAAAGGGCTGAAATCAGTGTTTTAAACACAGTCAACCCCAAAAAACACTGTTTACAACCTGTTTTTGTTTTCTCCAAAATTACGGTTTTGCCACTAAAATTTTCAAATTGATCCATATGACTACTCTAAGGTTTTTCGACGTTCCGGATTCATTTTTAATGCTATTTTAACCTAAAAATATTTATTTTTATGATTTATCTCAAAACTAAAATAAATTTACACTCGAAATACTAAATTTACTATTTTATTCCTCCAAACCGCTATAGGTGTTATTCTAACGGTTTCAATATACATATGGTTTATTCTTAAGTCATTACATATAAAAGAATCACTAAACAAGTACATTACTATATTAATATAAACATATGGGGTTTTACACCTTCAAGGTCTAAGAAGAAAGCACAACACTTTACTATCCAAGGAACACCATAGTGCAGATTTTTGGTCAACTTCGGAGAATAAACTGATTCAAATCAGGTATTTCTAGTATGTGTGGCCTATATGGTTGGAAAGATATACGAGTTAGGGTTCTAACAAAAATAACGGTGCTCAATTTGGACTTTCCAACAAGGAGTTATGATCAAATTAGTGAAAGGTAGTCTGTCGGACTGCTTGATTCTTCTATACTTGTCAAACTCAAGTTTGGGTGTCTTTTGTCATAAATTCTATCTCATACCCCTCTACAATATAGGTAGGATGGCTTTCATGAAGATCCATGTCTAGCATCATTCATTAACCAAAATCAAATTACCATCTGTCTCCTAGAATCATCCATAACAACATGATGTAGAACTAGTATATTTAGTAAAAATTTTCTTCAATTCCTCTAAGCTAGCTCATTGATTAGAATGCAAATGTCATATTTTTCTATTTTATTATTTATCCCTTTATACTTATTATCCTGATAGTTTGATTTAAGATGTAAATAAAGATGTTAAAATAAAAACGGAGCTCATAGGATGATTGTTGATAGTATAGACATGTGGGGACTTACAAGTAAAGCTAGAAAAGTGAGTGATGTTCATCCCTCTAAGTAGAGGATGTTTCAAAAATAAAATCACAATAAACAAAGAGCTAATCTTCAACAAAAAATGAGTGAATCACGTTCCACCCTTCATGGCTTTGGCAAAGCTCTAGAAAAGTGGAAGAGTTTCACTCTTCTAAGAAAGAAGTGAGCTCAAACAATGGAAGTGCAAGACATAAATAAAGACATGTATGTAATAGCATAAATGTAAAGACTAGAAGTAAATAAAGAGACTAAAATTCTTAATTCAAGCCAATATAAACATAAATGTAAAGACTAAAAATAAATAAAGAAACAACACTTCATAAGTAAATACAAATACAAACATTAATGTAAAGAAAGGAGTGGGAGTCTAAACTTCCCACTCTCTAGCAAAGAGGAAAATTAAGACAAAGAAGAAAATGTTAAGTGCTTGAAGTGCTCTTAATTTAGTCAAGTGCTGAGTGCCCCCATTTCACTCTAAAAAATGAAAGTATTTATAGGCAAAGATGAGGCAAAATGGTGGGGGAATGAATAGTCCTCGTTGTTGAAGTCAAAGTGAAAACCCACCCACTCTGTAGACAGTCTGTCAAGGACATTCGAACGGTGACTTTCATTCGAATGTTTTTGCTGTTTTGGCTCTAAGGGCGATTGAACGGTGGCTGTCGTTCAAACGCCAGATGGGATCTGTACATAACAATCAGACATCAGATGGCATGTGGTCCTCTAGGGAAATCTCCTGCCACACTCCATGCAGAACTTGCCATAGATTTGCTTCAACAACCCATATCTTCAGTCAGACTGATCTCGTCAGTGCTTCAGTGGACGTTCGAACAGTAGGTGCGTTCGAACGTGGTACTTGATTCTCCAGGGCTTTGGTTCTTGGCTGCAACACATCTTGCCTCAGCACTTGAAGGGTGATTTTTTAAGAAATAAAAATTGAAAAATCTTGTGATTTGTGTTTTGTTGAGTTGTGTTTTGAGAAATATGCAAAAAAGCAAGGTTGTCTAATATATAGAAGTCATTCCAATGGGAATGTTAAATCGACTCATTTCATTCAACCAATGGTGTCTCAGTATTTGATTGATTCCTAGGAAGTGAGGGACTAATGTAGTTCTATTGGACAAAAGCATACCCCGTGACAAGTCTATAGTGTATCAAGAGTCTGCAACCACGTTTGCACTCAACCTACTCAAACCAAACATTTTACACTATGAGGAAGAATGAAAAAGAGTCGATTTCACATACCCAAAAGGAAATTCCTCTTGGATTAGTGCTTGATGGTTTCCGTTGTATTCCCTAATCTCCTACCATCATCCCTTAATATGTGTGTGGCTTATCGGGATAGGGGAATGTCACTCACCCTCGGAATGATGAAAGAATTTGGGCAACGGAATGGTGGAAGTGGAATGGAGATGTGTGATGTGTGTGTATGCGTGAACAAAAGTGCCCCTCAAGCGCAGAGATACATTTGAATGTCATGTTTTACTTGGGAAAGTATTACAAGGTCGTCTCCTCAGGGAAGGAGGTCGAATTATGGTGAAGGTGATTTTGTGAAAAAAGGAAAAGTGTAAAATCTTGTATTTTGAGTTTTGTGATTTTTGTTTTTGCTAAAAATGGAATGAAAACAAGTGTTGGCTAATCCGAATGGGTCATTCCAATGGGAAGCCAACTCAACTCCAAACTTTCCCCAATAGTGTCTGGATGTTCGATTGATTCGTGGGAAGCACGAGACTAGGATGGAGGTGAGGATCTAAGCATACACTGTGACAATGCCTACGGTGTATCAAAGACTCACAACCACGTCTGTACTCAACCCAGTTAAACCGAACCAACATACACTGCGAGGGGGAATGAAAATGAGTTGAAGTAACACACCCAAGAGAAATTCTCCCTTGGATTAGCCAACTATAAATCTAGTTACTCATAACTAAAACAAAGACATGCATAATGTAAAGAGACATAATGAAGAAATGAAGCATGAAACTTAACTTAATGCAAGAAATCTTAAACTATGAAATAAAATATTCAATACCCATTTTAAGAACTTAAAATAAAGAAAACTCAAAACAATAATGGTAGAATCTAGAATCCATAACTAAACTTGTAATACTTTGGACATAAATAACATTAAAGGTAATAAATGAAGCTTACAAGAGTATTCAAGAAGATTACAAGTGAAATGAGTCGAAGAAATACAAAAATCTAAGCTTTTCTATCTAACTATTCACCATCTTCCTTGGAACTTCTATGCTTAGGTAGCCACCTCCTTCAAAGCTTGTGGAATGCTGAATATATGGTGAAGACCTCTGCAATTTCGTCCATGGTGGTTCCCCTAAGCGTGTGTGCAAGCCTCCTATCAATGAGAGGTCAGTTAATGGCTTTGGATAGGCTAGGACAAGCCTAGCCTGCACCCATCATGGTTGCCATCCTTCTCTCTCCTCCTCTCCCATTCTCCATCTTCTTTTGTTGACTTTGGGGTGTATGAGGCATGTAGATATGAAGAATATGCCAGCGGATAAGTGGGAGAATCAATTGTGGGACCCCCAATCAAGTGGAGCATGAGTTACATGCATTCTGGGCATTCTGGGCAAAACCTTCCACAAGGATCATTCCAATAGACTAAACCTTTTGGAAGGTCTTCCGGAAGGTGACAGTTCAGGACTATTTTTAGTAAAATTGCCATAACTTTTGATCCAACTGTCCAATTAAGCAGAAAATTTGACACAACATAGAGGACATCCAGATATACAACTTTCATGTTTGGCACTTTTTCAGATTTGATGTATATCATGGTCCAAAACGGGAAAAACATTGATACTGTGTCAATAATGGGGAAACCAGTGGGCTAAACCTTCCGAAAGGTTTATGGCCAAACCTTCTGGAAGGTTTTCATCCAAAATCCATTTTTCTTGATTTTTTCACCTTCCAAGCCTCCCAATCCTCATTTAATGTATTCTCTTCACCACTCATTCATACTTAGTTGCAAAGCTCTAAAAGCCATCATATATGATATAATTACCTGCAGCATTAAAATTTCCTCATTATTCATAACTTAGGCTAACTCTAAGTAATTAACTGCAAAGTTAAGTTAAAAATCATGTAATGAGGCCATAAAATATGCAATATTTTGTACTCATCAATTAGCCAACTAAAAGTTTAGCTAGTCATAGTAATGGCAAGAACAAACATGGTGTAAAGAAACATGGTAGTTAAATCAACTATGAAAATTGTGTTAATGTAAGAAAAGATTTAAACTAAAAGAGCAGGACCATTCATACTCGAAATGCCAAGCTTGAAGATAATACCCAAATGTAGAAATGAAAATGCAAGAACACTTAGCTAAGCTTGATTACAACTTGAATAAAAGAGATTAGAGTGTAAGAGGTAAAGATTACAAGTAAAATAGAGATTACTACAATGAAAATGGTGAAGGAAATGTAACAACCCAGCTTCTCTCTAAAAAATTTCATCTTCAACCTTGAAGCTTCTCTGTCTAAAAGTCTATGAAATCTGAATAATGGTGTAAGAACTCTCCTATTTTCATCCATCCTCACTCCCTTAGCATGTGTGACTAAATTGGAATGATTGGAGAGAGGTTGTCCACTTGAACAAGAAACTTCAGTCCAAGAATGGTCATCACATGCTTTTCCAACCACCTTTCTTCTCTCTCTACCTTCTCCCCTCTCTCCGACTTCAAATCTGACTTTAGGGGTTAGGACAGAATAATGGGTGTCAAACATGTCAGGGTATGGTTTAGAGGACAAGAGGTGAGCCCCCATACTAAGTGGAGTCGTGTGAAGAAGTGTCTGGAAGATTTGGGCATTTTCTACTGGTAGAACGTAGAAAACCTACCAGTAGGTTTTTTCCAATAAGCTTTTCTACTGGTAGGTTTTTTGCATGGCAAAGGTAGAAGATTTCCAGTGGGATTTTCTACCAGTAGTTCTTGAGTCTTCTATCGGTAGGTCTTGAATGACTTCTACCGGTAGGTCTTGAATGTCTTTTACCGGTAGATTTTGTCCTACCTTGGGATTTCCTTAGTTCCTTGAGGTCCCGAGCCATCCGTTAAGTGGTCCCTTCTTCCCCATTGACTTTGAGCATTTGATGGCATTCTTTATACATGAACTTAGCCACTCTTAACCTACAATCACTCAAATCTCTTTAGGCTTGCAGGCTGCTGATCCTTGATCTCCAGAAATTCCAGCTTCGGTTTTTTAGCCTGTAGTTATAGAAACTCAACTTAAATTCACATATTCACACATTTAACTCTCTAGTAAACATAAATTCTACATTAGCACATAAAATCAAATTATAGTTATTTACACTCATACACATCCTAAGATTATATATTTTGATCATAATTAGTTTTAATCGGAATCTTCTAAATCAAGAACATCAGTGAACCGATTACTCTCTTGTCGCACATATCTTGAAAATATGGGACTGGAATAAGATGGCATCTTAGAGTAATCTTTACTTTGTCCATACTTAATCTAGTCAAGATAATCTAATGCTCGACCTGAAATTGGTTCAGCACACTGATTATATTCTCTCATATGCATTAATTGACTGCAATTTACACAACCACCAAGTCGAATTGCTCGTCAGCGTTTGGCAAATAAACATTTTCTGCACAAAGGTTTTGCTTGATTGTCAAAAAATTCTAATTTTCTCACAACCCTTGCTTTTGCTATGATCAAAGAATATATATCTTTTGAAAAATTACGTAACATACCCAAATTAAACCAAAAAAAAAATTCATCCATTTTTTTTTGAAATTTTTTTGAAAAAGACTCAATATCTGGTTCTTTAACGTATGTCGGTCACAAAGGCGAATATGGATTGTTCCCTATTCCCAACCTAAATGTAACATTGTCCTTAATGTATAACATTATGAAGTAAAATTATAGATAATTGCTAATAAGATATAAAAGCGAAACAAATCCGTAGTGCCAAATTTGTAAAACAAAAAACAAATAGTTAGTACTACTATTTATAATAAAACACTTATAAAGAATTTTCAAGACACGTATATTGGTTCCATTAACTGAATGGAGTTCACATTTCGAACAAATCCATCATGATATGGCTTAAGCCTTTGACCACTCACTTTAAAAACATTTCATGTAAATGGATTCCAAAATTTATTAGCCACATGTTCAAAAACTTGTTTAACAATGTAGGGGCTTGTCCATCTTGATCTTAACTTTCCAGGAAATAGGTGAAGCCTTGAATTATATAACAGAACTTTTTGAGAAGGCATAAAGGACTTCTGCACAGTATTCTAATCATGAAAAATTTTCATTCTAGACTTGGCAATCTTTGCATTTTCATATGCTTTATTTCTTAGTTCTTCCAATTCATTAATTTGAAATTTACGGGATTCATTTGAATTGTCAATATCAAAGTTCATTATTTTGATTGCCTAGTATGCTCGATGTTCCAATTCCACAGGCTAGTGACATGATTTGTCATAAACAAGTCAATAAGGAGACATTCCCAAAATAGTTTTATGTGCATTTCAGTAAGCCCAAAGTGCATCAATCAGTCTCAAAAATCAATCCTAGTAGTCTGGATTTACTGTTTTTTTCAAAATATATTTTATCTCCCTATTGGTCAATTCATCTTGTCCACTTGTCTGGGGAGGATAAGGGATAGATATTTTGTAAGAAAACAATTTTTTTTTCATTAAGTTTTCAAAAACTTTATTATAAAAAATGTGTTCCCCCATCACTTATAATAGCTCGAGGAATTCCAAATCTCGACAAAATATTTTCTTTTAAAAACATAATCATCGTACGTTGATCATTGTTTCAACAAGGAATTGCCTTTAGCCATTTGGAAACATAATCAACGGTGACTAAAATTTACAGATGTCCAAAGGATGGGAGAAATGGTCCCATGAAGTCGATGCCCCAACAATCAAAAATTTTAATGACCAAGATAGGGTTCAAAGGCATCATGTTTTTTTTTTTGAAATATTCTCCATTCTTTGACATTTGTTGCAATTTAGACAAAAGACATGTACATCTTCAAAAAGAGTAGGCCAATAAAATCCACACTACAAAATTTTAGCAAAGATTTTCTTTGAAGAAAAATGCCCTCCACATGCTTCAGAATGACAAAATGAAATAACCTGGCCTATTTCATGATTGGGTACACATCGCCTTATCATTTGATCCTTGCAATACTTAAACACATAGGGATCTTCCTAAAAGAAATTGCGTACCTCTCTCAAAAATTTCTTTTTGTCTGTCCAAGTGTAATGAAAAGGAATAGTACCTATAGCTGAATAATTGGCTATATATGCATGTCATTGTACTTCTATTATTGCAAATAACTGCTCATCTAGAAAGGTTTATATGATTGGTATTGATTCTTCCGTTATACCGTAATTCAACCTTGATAAATGATCAGCTGCCACATTTTTAACTCATTTCTTGTCTTTGATGATAAGATCGAATTCTTCAAACAACAATATCTATCTTAGGAGACGTGGTTTGGCATCTTTCTTGGTAAGCAAATATTTCAAGGCTGCATGATCAATAAACGCAACAATTGAGGATCCAACCAAGTATGAGCAAAATTAATCTAAAGAAAAGAGTCGCTAGCATCACACATTAATTCAAAAGGTAAAGACCAGTCAGGAGGTTGCATAATTGATGCATAAATAAGCATGTTTTTAAGTCTATCAAATGCTAATTGACATGCATCATTTCAATCAAATGGTACATCTTGACATAAAAGACTACACATAGGTCTAGATATCAAACTGAAATCTTTAATGAATCTTTTACAGAATCTTACATGACCTAGAAATGATCAAACGTCTTTTACAGTCTTAGATGGAAGGAAATTGGCCATTAAATCAATTTTGGACCTATCAACTTCAATTCCCTCCACGGAAACTGCATGTCCTAAAACAATGTCTTGTGTGACCATAAAATGACACTTTTTTCGATTCAAAACAAGATTTGCTTCCTCACATCAAGGACTTTTCAAGATTTGCTAAACATAACTAAAATGTATCACCATATACCAAAAAAATCATCCATATTGACTTCCAAAAAGTGCTCCACCATATCACTCAAAATGTTTAACATACAACGCTGAAAAGTGGCTGAAGCATTACATAATCCAATATGCATTCTTTTATAAGCAAAAGTGTAGAAGGGACATGTAAAGTGGTTTTCTCGTGATTATCAGTTGCTATTTCAATCTGGTTATAGCCAGAATATCCATCCAAAAAATAATAATATGCATGACCAACTATTCTTTCTAAGACTTGATCGAGGAAAGGTAGGGGAAAATGAACTTTTTTGGTGAGGGAATTGAACTTCTGATAGTCAATACACATGTGCCAACCAGTGATTGTATGCATAGAGACTAATTCATTTTCTTGATTTTTCATGACCTCACCAGACTTTTTAGGCACTACCTATGTTGAGCTGACTCATTTACTATCAGATATAGGATATAGAATATCAGCGTCTAATAGTTTAAGTATTTCAGCCTAGACTATTTCTTTTAAATATGGATTTAACCTCCTTTGCAATTTTCGAGATGATTTGGAATCTTCCTCTAAGTATATACAATGAGTACAAAGAAGAGGACTTATACGCTTTATATATGCTATCGTCCAACTGATAGCACTTTGATGATTTTTTATGACTTATATCAATTGTTTCTCTTCGACTTCTGACAACTTTGAAGATAGTATCACCGGATGAGTTTCATCTTCCCCCAAGGAGACATTTCAAGTTAGCCGGAAGAGGTTTCAACTCTGGTTTGATAATTATAACACAAGGCTCTATAGACTTAGTTTCAAAAGGCAATAATTCTTCAAATCTAGGACTCCATGTTTCAATATCTACAGACTCATTATTTTGGACAAACTGTAATGGATGTGACTCTTTCTTTGTACAAGAATTTTCAAATAAGTTTTGAGTTAAGGACTCAATTCAATTTACTTCATGTAGTTCTTCTTCCTCTCTGGGTTGTTTTGCAATTTCAAACACATTCAATTCCAAAGTCATATTATCAAATGAAAGTTTCATGATTCCACTCCTACAATTAATCAATGTCTTTGATGTAGCTAGGAATGGTTGACCTAAAATGATAGGAATTTGTGTAGAGACATGTAATCTAAGACAATAAAATCCGCTGGAAAATAAAACTTATCAACTTGAACAAGTACATCTTCCACAATTTCACTTGAAATTTTCACCGAACGATCTGCCAACTACAATGTGACATTGATGGGTTTTAATTCACCCAAACCTAACTGCTCATAGACAGAATATGGAAGCAAATTAACATTGGCTCCAAGATCAAGCAAGGCTTGCTCAATCCGGAAGTTTCTGATTATGCATGAAATTGTAGGACTCCTAAGATATGTGTACTTGAGAGGAGCCTTGTGGTGAATGATAGCACTAGCCTGTTCAGTTAAAAAAATATTTTTTCTGTACATTGATCATTCTTTCACTGTGCAAAGGTCTTTTAGAAACTTGGCATAGGATGGGACTTGCATGATTTCATCCAACTGGGGGACGTTAATCTTTACTTTCTTAAACAACTTTAAGATTTCAGCATGAGTGTTCAATGGTTGAGGCTTCTTGACTCTGTGGGAAAAGATAAAGGAACAAGACTTGATTTTTCTTTTTCATTTGGCAACTCTGTTCCTTTTTCAATCACAGGTTCCGACTCAATTGATTCATTTACAGGGACTGACTCAGCTACTGGCTCTAGAGTTTTAGCTTTAATGGTCTTGACAATCAACTTACCACTTCTCAGTGTGGTAATTGCTTGGACTTGGATATGGGAGTGTTCGGAAGACATGACATTAGCCTGGTTTTGACCCTATGGAGGTTTAAGTTGAGATGGGAATTTTACCTTCTTTATTGTGCTCAAAGATTGGATCAATTTGGCTAAATAACTCTTAATATCCTCAATATTTTGTGAAGTTTGACCTTTGAAATCATTAAATGTATGAATGGTCTGACTATTGAAACTTATTTTGACTCTAAATGAACTGGTTCATAGTATCCTCTAAACTCTTCTTATGTGGGGGTTAATAAGGCTGATACGACTGCTGAGTTTGGTGTTATGGCAAAGGTGGACCTGGTGGCTGAGTCATAGGCTGTGTGTTTTTTCAACTAAAATTTGGGTGATTCTGCCACCCTTGATTATAGGTTTTAGAATAGGGTTGGAATACGGCTTGTTAAAATTTGAAATGGCACTGGTTTGTTCCATCAAGACCTCTTTGAATGTTGAAATGGTGAGACATTCCCCCTTGGGATGTCCTGACAATGCACAGATTCCACATGATTGTTTAGTGGGAGACACAATAGAAAAATTCCTTGATTTTTTTCAATTCTAGGGCTTCAAGTTTTCGTGACAAGGTAGTCATTCTGGCCCTTAGGTCATCATCCTCTTTTAATATGTATTTATCTCCTTGGAATGAAGATGACTAGGTTTCAACAATATTTGGTGATGTCGAGTCCCACATTTGGAAACTCTAAGAAATGGTGTCTCAAAAAACTCGAATGCCCCATCGGGACTCTTTCCCATGAATCCCCCTAGGTCATTATTTCAACAAACTAACGTAGTGCAGATGGGAGGGCATCATAGAATAAACCAACTAAAGTCTAACTTTCAAATGCATGATGTAGACAAACTTGGAGAAGATCCTTAAATCTCTCCCAAGATTGATAAAAAGTTTCTCCTTCTTTCACACAAAAATTCATGATTTGACGTCTCAATGCATTAGTGTGGTGCACAAGAAAAAACTTTTTTAAAAAAATGATTTTCAAAACTTGCCAACTCAGAATAGATTGAACTTTTAAAGAATTTAGCCACTATTTAGTCTCATCCTTTAAAGAAAAAGAAAAAGTGTCAATCGGGCCATTTCAGAATTATCTTGCAAAGAACCACATACTTCGTCAAATTCTTTCATATGCAAATATGGGTTTTCAAACTCAAGACCATGAAATTGTGGTAAAAGTTGTATTGTCTCTACCTTAATGTTAAAATTTGGAGCATTAGTGGGAAAATCAAAACATGATAGGACAATAGTGCGTGTGGGATGCATGTAATCTCTTAAAGGTCGGACATTTTGAACTACCTTTTGTTCCTTTGATTATTATTAGTCATGCTTAACTCAAAAGAGTCAAAAGATGCTTGTGACAATGAAGATGAAGGACTAGACTGATTTACAGACCCTATTGATGACTCAACAGACATAGACAATGAAAATATAACAAACAATGTATACACATATAATACAACTAGACAACTCCCCTGTTTGATTTGAAATCACCGTAACTCCTCGAAAATGGCGCCAAAAAGCTTAAGTTGACCTGATTTATGTCATACACCCAAGTATAAGTGGTCAAATTAAAATATTTTTCAATTAAGCCTGAGGTCGAACTCACAAGGAACTAACTGTTAGTATTCAAAACAGAAAAGGTAAAATTATCATGTGTGTAGTGTGCAACGTAACAACTTGTGGTGTGAGCTTAGAATTTTCAAATAAATAATTAACTAAAACTTTTAAAAATAATGATAAAAAAATAATCTTCAGGGCGAGGATCCAACATGCTTTATACTGTTTATTTATGAAAATGCCACCTTACAACAATTAACTTTCATTTCACTATAAAGCTAACCAGTAGGTTTGATGTATATTGAACCATAACACAGCAACTGGTTAGGTTAGCTGGAAGGTCTGTGTACCATGCATCAATCAAATAACCCTAGTAAACCCGAAGGTGAACCATTTAAAAGGTGAACCATTTAAATGGTTTACTCTAGCTATTTAATCTGCAGGTTGATGATTCAATAATGACAGAGTTCTGGTTTATGCATTAAATCAAAAGCATTGGCCATGGCGAGATTTAACCCGTCTATAACCAATCTCTCCACTGTTACGTAAAACCTAACTACATGCATCACAGTACCATACATGAAGTACGTAATAATAATCGATAGAATGGTATATATTGTAAACCCCCACATGTTTATATTAATATAGTAATATATTTTTTTAGTAATTCTTATATATGTAGTGACGTAAGGATAAATCATATGGATTGTAACCGTAGAAATAACTACTAGGGAGACAATTTGATTGGGAAGTTTAAGTTTCGAAGACGTCTAAACTAGGAAAGGGTGATTAGATAAGTTTCTGAATGTTTGTAGGTCAAAATAATGTCTCCATTGAATCCGGAAGGTCAATAAACATTGGGAGAGGAAATATGGGGTATATTAGAAGTTAAGAAGCATTCTGAAGTGAAAGCACACTTAGGGAGAATTTGAATAAGAAGGAGCTTAGATACTTCCTTAATGTTTGGATCATAACTTTTTATTTTGATATCCATTTGATCTGAAATTTTGACAGTAGATATCATACTTCTAGGGCTACAAAATATTATTTCACAAAAATTTTCTAAATCCACCTCTAAATAGGTCCAAAACTGCATTGGAAGTTATAGCAGAACTGCGAAAACCGTTCGAACGTTAAAGTCCATTTGAACGGCAAACTCTTGTCTGATGGAAAACGCAAAAATACTGGGAGCAACCAACGTTTGAAAGCCAAGGGACGTTCGAACGAAAAATCACAATTTGCACTAGGGACGTTCGAATGCCAAGCTCCGTTCGTACGTTACCGACGAATCAAAACGTCAGATTTAGGTCGGCTGAGATATTTTCTTCCTCTATAAATACTTTAGGCCGCCTCCTTCAGCCTCCAAAAACCGTTTATAACCCTAGGAAGTCTTTAGAAACAAGAGAGAAAGGGGGAAAATACAAGATCAAAGGGGATTCTCATCTTGAAGTGAATCAAAAACTCAAGTTCTTCAAGAATTCCAAGGAAGAAGAAGGCAGGGGAAATTCTTCCACTCTTGTTCATTGATATTTAGGCTTGTATATATATATATGGTTTGACTCTCAAGCTTATATATATGTATTTAAATACTTGTTTCTTGATTGTTCTTGCAAATCTTACCATGTTTTGATAGAAGTATGGATTTATATCCATTAAACCTTTGTTCTTGACATCCAAACTTTAGTTTTTCAAGAAGTATGGATTTTTCTTGTTGATATTCATTTATTTTTTATATCTACACTTAATATTTGTTGGGGATTGGTTTCAAACCTTGATATTCCTTTATTCTTGATATCCAAATATTGATATTCATGTGTTATTGATTTCAAGACTTGATATTCATTTGTTCTTGGCTTCAATACTTGATATTCTTTGGTTCTTGATTCTAAATCTTGATATTCATTAGATATTGATTTCAAAACATTAGTGCTTTATTTGGAACAACAAAAGTATATATTTTGATGATCTCTTGCCTATTTTTCTTGAGATGTGATATTGAAAAATACCTATGAAATTGGGGTTTTTGAAATTACTTGCGATTGGAGGAAATGGTTGGTATTGTACTTGTTATAGGATAGTTTGGATGAACATGGATGAGAGGTTTCTTGTAAGGATGTTCATACCAAAGAAACTAAATTGTGGAACGTGCTTGTTAATTAAGAAAAGGGTTGGTATTTTATCTCTTGTGTGGTTGCACGATAGGAACATGGGTTACTATTGACCGGGTATCATGGAGTGGTTAGACGTCTTCTTTGTTAAGAACCTTTCCTAACACTCATAGGAACATAGTGGGGTTAGTGCTTTGGTAAGACTAAACTACTATTGCTCACGGGGTAGCATGAGTATGTACTTGCGTGGGACATGATATTTTCGATGGTGACCATGTGGGGTCTTGCTTCATACCTAAGATACGAATACAGTCGTGTATCGTTTAGTCTACCATAGACGATTTCTACAAGAGTATTATGTAGTATGGGATACCACAAGAACTTGTTGGAAATGGTTTATGGTGGAAATGGATTATAAATTATATATGAGTTATTGTTCATTGGACCAGATACGATTTCCATAAGAGTCTTGGGAAGTATGGGATTCCGCGAGAACTTGTGAAAACAGTGTATGGTAGAATGGATTATGCTTTGAAAATTGATTGTCAACTACACTTGGTTGCACTTCTTATTTACCTTATGATTGTTTCTTAAACTTGAGATCTGTATCAATGTCCCTATTTTCTTTTAAAAGTTATATATGGTATTTTGGAAAATGAGACCAAACTGTTTTATATGTTTTCCAAACCTTGTTCGAGTTTGGGAGAATATTGCTACAGAGCTTAGTGTTCACCCCCTACAAACAATATTATTCACAGATTTCGGTTTAGAGGAAGAACTCAGAGTCGATGAACAGGTCACTTGGGTGGATGGAAGCGTGGATACCGAGGGGATGGCTTAGAGGAATTTTTCTTTTTATGCCCTATGCTAGATAGGCATTTTTGAGTCATTGTTAGAATGATGTTAGGTTTATTCCGCTGCGAGACACTTAATTTTTGAGATGTAATTGCCATAGTTTGGCATATTCTTTTGGACGATAATGTAGGTATTATGTATGATGATTGAAACGTTATGTATGTATTATTTTTATTAGTCGCCCTCATGATATGAATTCTTTAAATAGTAATGCCGTCCAGGGTAGATTTTAGGGCGTTACATATATCAATAGGCTTTGCTTCGTGTTCATAACCATGAGCATATTATAAATGTAACCATCCATCTACTAAGGGAGGTATAAACATTAACACATAAATAAAACATCGGTGTTTCCGTAACTTAAATGGTATTACACATTCATACACCATTCATCGAAGAGTATAAATGGACTAATCACTCCTCATTGCTATAGATGAGCAAAAAGAGTGATATAATTCTATTACAAATGGAAACAAAATACAAAAAATCCTTCCTCAAAGAATAGTTGAAACGCCATCACTCTTATTGCCAGCTAGGGCACAAAAGTGAGAGAAGTTCAACCCTCCAAGTAAAAGGGATAAACATAAATGTAGAAGTAGAGAAAATTCTAGCTGGGAAGTGATTCTGGCAAGTCTCCGCTTGTTTTCAGGCTAGAACACTCAGTGAAGTCTCCCTTCCTCTCTTTCTTTCCTTCTTTCTCTCCTTTATTGCACTGGACTGAGCTCTAGTGACATCCCTTGAAAAATGAGCTCAGGAGGGCTATTTATAGGAACCAGTAGAGGGCTGTAAAGCGGCAGACAACCTGGCTGACCTTGGGGTGCTTGTGTTGCTTAAATGGACCAATGGGAGAGAAAAGATAGTTAAGGCGGTTTAAGGATCATCCGGATGCCATCACCACCGTCCAGACAGTGGCAATTCTCTGGTTTCCTTACTTGGAAGCCTCCTTGTTTGACTTCTTAATTGCACTTGCCTCCCTTTTTTTATTTAGCCTTTACATTTTGATCCTCTTAAATTTTTGTATTTTCGCTTGAAACCTTACAAAATGCACAAATTACGCATTAACCCTAATTCTTTATAACTTTATCATTTTAACCTAATTCACTCACATAATGATCATTAAAACCTAATTTGCTTACGCGTTATTCAGGGCTAATCAATTATCTTCTTCTTCCTTGGAGCTTCGCTCTCTAAAAGCTAAATGTAATGGTGAATAAGCTTCAATTATTTCATCCATCCCCTTCTCTCTCCTCTAAAGTGTGCTGAGGAAGCTTGTGTGGAGAGAGGTTGTCCAAAAATCCTTCCAATATCAACCGAGGTATAGCCTCCTAGCACTGTCCAACCACATTCCTTCTCCTTGTATCACATCATTACCCCCTCCACTACTTCATGCTTTAGGCTAATTGTAGAGGTTTGGGAATTATGGTAGAGTGTTGGCAAAGTCAAAACATGGATTAGACATCTTAAGTGGGGCTCCTTGTACATAATTGGATCTTGGAGAAGTGATCTGGGAATTCTGGGCTTTAGTTACTAGTAGCAAGTGATTTGGTATCGGTACCCCACTGGCAGGTGGCTTAGGTATCGGTACCAAGTGATAAAGGTATTGGTACCTGCTTCATTTCTTCAATTTTTGAAATGGCTCAAGCACAGTCCTAGGAATCAGTACCTATCTTCCAATGGACTCAGGTACCGTAACTAAGTGATTACGTACTGATACCTCTTTGTTTTCTTTGAATTTTCTGCATTCCACAATCCCAAGCCCTTCTCTTTTGAGTTCCTTTCTTGTGCAATGTCCCCAACACATTGCAAAGTGATTAAAACCTATAATCCATTCACCTACAATCCTACATTTCTCCATTAATCTCCAATTTAAACTAACTCTTAATAATCCATTACAAAAACAAGCTAAAATGAATGTAATGAGGCAGTTAAATATGCAATATTACACACTCATCAGGAGACAAGGGTAAAAGACTGCAAGTGCAGGTTAAGTAGGGAGAGAAAGCAACTACACAGATGTTGGAACCAACTGCCACTAAATATTATAAGCAATAGAGAATGAGGCCACAACCTCGAAGTACACTTTATAAGCTATTTTTTTGTTTTGGGGAAGAAGGGAGAAATTTTATTGACAAACCAAGAATCAAAGAATTACAAACTCAAAGAGCCATTTTATGGCTTTAATCCTTCAAAATATTACATCAAAGTCTAATTCTATTCTTTTTGACAAATCAGTCCATTCGAACATCAAAGCTTACATCAGACTCCAGCATCAAGGCCCAACTTAACTCACCCATATCCACATTTTACAACCCTTCTGGTTCGCAAAACTGGCAAGTACCCCTGATCTTGCACCAATAGTCTCCTTAAATCAGTAGACAAATCATATACAGAAAAATCAAATGAGAATCTATCATGCACAGCCCTATTCACAAGGCCATCTGCTACCAAATTCACCTCTATAAACATGGCACAACTGAAAGTCCATGAGGCTAAGGAGATCTCGAATTTGATTCAAAATAGTCCAACATTGCCACATACACACGCTCTTTTCCAAAACTGAGTTCATCAGGACCAAAGAATCAGATTCAATCCATATCTCAAACACCAATAAACCATACCTTGCAACCAATTTCAATCCATCAAGCAGGGTATAAAATTTTGCTTGTTTATTGGTGCATTCCCCATAGAAAAAATAGGCAGCCAGTATCCCCTCCCTCCCACTCGTTCCTCAAGATAGCACCACCTCCAGCTAGGCTAGGATTTCCTTTAGACGTTCCATCAACATTTAACTTCAAGATCCCAGCTCCTGGATGCTTCCATCTCAACCAAATTATTTTATTAGAGATCAGACAAACAGCCTCTATTTTCAAATGCCTTAAGATAATTTCCTCATCTTCAAAATTTTTAATTTTCACCTTAACATTCCTCACTTCATAAGTCTACAAATCTTGAGAAACAGAGAATAAGAGAGAAATGGTTTTTCCCCAGCCAGTCTCCTACATCGCTCCTTCCAACACTACCAAAAAATCAACAAACAAACACTCCTTATCAAACCATGACAAACTAACTTTTTTTTGAAAATTCGGCAAAGTATTTTTAGTCTAACCAATCGCAATTGCTCCGCTATCAATCAAAACCCAAACAAGTCAGCAAAACAATGCCACAAAACTTCAGCAAAGGCACATTGTATAAACAAATGCCCCTCACTCTCAGCTTCCCTATAACACTTGCAACATCTACTCTTAATGGGAATACCCAGACTTGGAATTCGAGCATCCACAGGCAAAGCTCCCATTAACAGTTTCCACCCAATCAATTGTGCACTTGGAGTAGTGTTAATATCCCAAATAATCGATGCATCCTCCACCTTTTTCCCAGCTTGTCCAGCATACTTCCACATAGACTTGACTGTAAAAAGACCAGAACAAGTCTTCTACCATACCAATTTTTTTGGTATATCAGTCAAAATCACACCAAAATTCCTAATCTCAACTCTCAAGTGATCAAACAGTCATTGCTCCACCACCCCCAGGTGCCATTGAGAGTCTCTTGTTAATTCAGATAAGCTAGGAAATTGTAGAGGGAAACTCTCGATCCTATTACAAATAGGACTATCTCTCCTCCAGTTATCACACCAAAAGTCTGTACAATTCCCTCCCCCAACAATCATCCTTGACTGACAAACAACGCCTTCAGAAAAGGCCTAAGAAGCTCAAAGCACATAGAATGAGACTTATTTAAACACCTCATTGCGTGTCTTCCTTTCAAGTAACTTGGCAGAAAATACTTTGGCCCACAGAGAATAACCCTACAAAAGATTCCACACTTGCTTCATTCTAAATGCCTTTTGAACCTCCTCAATTTTCCTTACATTAAGCCCACCCTCCTGCCTAAGCAAAGAAATCCTTTTCCAAGCTGCCAATGTCTCTTACAAACATCCATCTTATTAGACCAAATAAAACCAGCCATAATCGAGTTAAGCTTTGTACCTTTAGGCACATTCAAAGAGGCCGACAAATGAATAGACACAGCACAAAGGACAAATTGAACCACCACCACCCTCCCTATATTAAACAACAACCTTGCATACCAACCTTCCAATTTCTGCCTTAATTTTAACACAATACCCTCAAAATACCTTATCCTTGATCTCCCTTGTATAATAAGACAACCAAGGTAAGTAAAAGGACACTACTTGACAGGAATACCAAAAACAACAAATAAAACTTGCCTCTTAGACACATGAATAAGCTTGGAACAAAACATAGAACTTTTTTGTAAGCTTATCCTTTCCCCAGAACTCAACTCATATTGCCTAAGAAAACACATAAGATTTTCTATTCACCTCTTATAACCCCTCAAGAATACTAGCTTATCATGTGCAAAAAGGAGATGAATCACCAACGCATCACATCTCCCCAAATGAAAACCTTTTACCATCCCCTCCTGATATAACTTCCTTAGACCCCAGCTCAACATACAGCAAGAATAAACAAACAAGGGGAAATAGGATCCCCTTGTCTCAACCCTCTAGAAGTAGGAAAAAATCCCCTCCTCTCTCTATTTACACAGATTGAAATGAACTGGTTTTCTAAACAATTTGCAATAATCTTTACAAAATAATTCAGAAAAACCAAAACTATACAAAGACTTTAGCAGAAAATCCCACTCTAGATGATCAAAAGCCTTCATCATGTCTAGTTTCAAAATAAGGTTCCATGTCTCCGCTCTTATATCCAAATCATCAACCATCAGTTGAGCCAAAGACACACCCTTCCCAACAGCTCTCCCCCTCACAAACACATGTTGTTCCTCAGATACCAACTGACGCAACAAAGGAGCAATCCTAGCATATAATAGCTTGGTGAAAATCATATACAAGAAATTACACAAGCTAAAAGGTTGAAAATCTACAAAGGTTGAGGGATTAAGCTTCTTTGGTATGAGAATTAACAAACTAGTATTAACACATGTTGGAACTTTGCTCCCTCTCAAAAAGAAATTAACAACTCTCAACACATCCTCCTTAATAATGTCCCATGAAGCCTGAATGAATTTACCAGAAAGCCCATCTAGACCAATGGCACTCTGAACAGACATAGAAAAACCACCTCATTTACTTCCTCTATCGTTGCGTCTTTTACCAACCTTGCATTCTCCTCCTTTCCCACCAGCTTAGGAATAACACCAAACAATTCCTCCTTTACAACATGCTGCTTAGACTGGTATAAGCCGGAATAAAAGTTCATAGCTACTGAACCAATATCCACCTCATTCTGAAGCCATTCCACAACCTCATTCTGAATGCGACTAATCCTATTCCTGACTGTTTTGCCTCTTGCCACAATCTGATAAATTTTTGTATTCTTCTCCCCTTTAATAGCCCATTTCATGTTAGCTTTCTACTTCCACAAAACCTCCTCCAACCTCAGCACCTCATCCTGTTCTTTCTGTCTCTCTTCCATTAACTGCATATTCATCAATAATGCATCAGATTCCAAAAGAACTTTAGCCCTCCTAATCTCTTCCTCCTTCTTCTTAATTTTCTCAAAAAGATTCCCAAAAATCTCTTTATTCCATATTTTCAAATGAGCTTTCAAATATTTTAACTACCGAAATACATTCTCAATTGGATTCAAAGAATATTCACCACCCCAATTTTTAGAAACCAAAGGCAAGAAATTGGAATCTTTAATACACATGTCCTGAAACTTAAAGTAAATCAATCCTCTGCATAGGAAAATCCCTTATCTTCACTAGCAATGGACAGTGATTAGACTTTCCCCTAGCCAAGTGAACCACCTCTACTCTTCAAAACAAATTCTCCCAGACAGCATTCATAAACACTCTATCTAACCTCTGTCGCATCCTAGTAAAATCCAAATGATTATTACACCTTGTGAATCTACTACCAGAAAAACCCTCATACAACTGTAACACCCTGCATTTTCTTTTATATATGTATATAGATATATAGTAAATAAATGTTGTAAAAATGCTAATATATGTAAAGAGGTATGCATGAACTATGTAGATAGTAAGAGTAGAAATAAAAATGTTATTTGAGGTAAAAGGGTATGTTGAATAAGTTTGGAGGTATTCCGGAATGAAAGCCCACTTTAGAGAAAAATTTAGTAGGAAGGAGTTCTGACCCAGCCTTAGTGCTTAAATCATAACTTTTTATTTGGACATCATTTTGATCTTAAATTTTGACAGTATATACTATACATCCGGGGCTACAAAAGTATATTTCATGAAAATTTTTCTAATCTACCTCTAAATAGGCCAAAACTGCACTGGAAGTTTTAGCAGAAATAGGAAGTCCGTTCGAAAGTTAAATGACGTTCGAACGACAATGCGTTCCAGTACTTTTCTACTGATGGAAAAACCAAAGTACTGGGACCAAAGTACGTTCAAAAGTCAATGACGTTCGAACGTCAGTTATGAAGTCTGGGTTTGGGTTTCAGATTCGCGATATGTGGACCATCTCTTCCGTTTTAAATACTCAAGGCCGCCTTCTTTAGCCCCATTTTAGCACTCATAACCCTAGAAACACTTAGAGAGAAAGAAAAGAATAGAGAAACTCAAGATCAAATGGGAAAACACAAGATCTAATGGTGATTCAAGATTCAAGCCTTAGAATTCAAGAACACGAGGTAGGGGTTTTCTCTCATTCACTTGCAATGAGGCTAGGGTTTACTTATATGTACTCTTTCCACTCTAAATCTTATATGTAGGTTATAGATCATTGATTCTCGATATCCTTATAAATATTACCATGTTTTAAACAATATTAATGGTGGGTTAACCATTAAATCCTTGTTATTGGCTAAAAATCCTAGATTTCAAGAGAGATAAATTTTTCACTAAATTTTGCTTTATTCTTGATTTCAAAACCTTAGTGTTTCATATTGAACCATAAAATGATGCTATTGTGATCTCATGTACTTTTTTTAGTTGGTTGTGGAATTATTGCATGATATATTTTGAAAATTTTGGATAGATGCTTGTAAGTTGAGATAAATGTTAGAATTGTATGCTTGGTTGGATTGTTTATGATGCACATGAGTGAGAGGTTCCATGTAAGGATGCTCACCCATTTCCAAGAGGTTCCCGGTAAGGATGCTTGGAAAATAATGTAGTGATTAATGAGGGGTTCCATGTAAGGATGCTCACCCATTCTCAAGAGGTTCCCGATAAGGATGCTTGAAAAATAATGTAGTGATTAGTGAGAGGTTCCATGTAAGGATGCCCACCCATTCTCAAGAGGTTCCTGGTAAGGATGCTTGAAAATCAAAGGTGGCCTAAAAGGGGGTGGAGGTTACCCCAAAGTATGTCACCTACCGAAAGAATTGTTGGGAATTGTTTATGACCATTAATGATTATTATTTGTATGAGGTGCTCATTTATTCATTTAAGTAATGTTTTTAAATAAACTTGATATCCTTTTTAAATGTCACTGCTTTATTTCAAATTATGTATCTATGTTATGTTAAAAATGATGTTGTTGTGATCTCTTGTATTTTTTATATGTAGTTATTGAAATTGTCACATGATGCATTTGGGGATTTTGCTTAGAAATTGGGTACTTGTGGAATTGTTGGGCATTTGTGAAAATATTGGATAATGTATTGCTTGTGTGGTTGTTTGGATAAACATGAGTGAAAGGTTCCTTGTAAGGATGTTCATTCCTTCTCAAGAGGTCCCTTGTAAGGATGCTTGAGTAACTCAAACCTTGAGGGTGAGAGGTTTTTTATAAGGATGCTCATGCCAAAAGAGGACAATATGTGAAATTCTCAAGAGGTTCCTTGTAAAGATCCTTAAGTAACTCAAACCTTGAGGGTAAGAGGTTTCTTGTAAGGATGCTCATGCCAAGAGAGGACAATATGTGATATTCTCAAGAGGTTCCTTGTAAGGATGCTTGAGAAACCCAAACCTTGAGGGTGAGAGGTTCTTTGTAAGGATGCTCATGCCAAGAGACGACAATATGTGACATTCTCAAGAGGTTCCTTGTAAGGATGCTTGAGAAACTCAAACCTTGAGGGTGAGAGGTTCCTTGTAAGGATGCTCATGCCAAGAAAGGACAATATGTGGCCTTCTCAAGAGGTTCCTTGTAAGGATGCTCATGTCGTGGAGAACAATATTATATCATGTGTTGGGAAATGGTTGATATTTTAGAAATGGATGTTTATGAGAATTGGTTGTTATTGTTTATTTGTATTACTATTGCTACTTAAACTTGAGATCCGTTATTAAATGTCCTTGTTTTACTTCAAACATTATATATGTTATTTGTGAAATGAGACCGACCGTTTTAAATGCTTTTCAAAACCTTGTATGGGTTTGGGAGAATTTTTCAACAGAGCTACGTGCTCACCCCCTACCGCTAACATTTTTCAGATTACCCGCTAGAGGAGGACGTAAGGGTCGAGGAACCTGCTACTTGGGAGACTCCACTTGACGAGAGTGTGGATCCCGAGGTGGACGCATAGAGCGGCCTCCTTTCCGTTTGTACTAGACTAGGACATTCTTTTGAAATATTGTGTAGTCTAGTTTCTTTTGTTTATTTCGTTGCATTTCTTTAATTAGTTTTTGAGATGTAATAGCCATGACTTGGGCTTATTCTTTTGGATAATGTTGTAATCATTTGTGGATGACAAATGAAGTCTTGTTTCTTAAGAGATTTTATTAGTGCTCTCGTGATATGAATGATTTTAGAATGTAATGTCGTCCAGGGTGTGTTTTGGGGTGTTGCAACAACAACCCAGCTTCATGCACAAACATACCAAACTCCTCCATAGACACAATCGAAGGAAAAGAACCCCTTAACCTCTCTTCTAAGTTGAGAATAGCATTAAAATCCCCTAAAACCATCCAAGGAGACAAAGATGGAATAGACAATTTTTGAAGATGACCACACAAAGATCTTCTACACACATGATTACATAATGTATAAACCACAGACACAAACACTCTTAGAACCTATATAGGACACCTCCACTGTCAATGCCAGATCAAATTGCTCAACCATCCTAAAACTAACCCTCTTATCCCAAAATAACCAAATATTTTTCCCAGCCAATGAATCAAACATGGACTAATCCAGCTTAAAAAATGAAGCTAAACCAGCCATTTTACAAACTCCAACGTAGGCTCTTCAATAGCTAGTGATGATGTATCTAACGCGATAGACCAGAGATAGGAAATTGATGGACACTGAGTAACTCTGTCTAAGGTCATAAGATTTGGGCAAGGGTTAGAGAATTAATACACAGAGAATTTATAGTGGTTTACCAACTCGAGAGCTCGGCTAATCCACTCTAAAGGGAGTCTCTTGCTCCTGGGCATATAATGATAAGAAATAAGTTTATAGAATGTTGTTTTAATTACAATTGCTTGTCTCTATTCTAGTGGGGATTATGCCCCTTATTTATAGTTGATCCTGAGCTTTGATTGATCTTATGCGAGATCCTCACCTCTTCCTTGTAACAGTTGCTATTATCATGCAATGGTTGTGGAAGGTGTTGGGGAAATTACAACTCTTCCACCTAGATACCATAACGTTACTATTTGGGTGGCGCGTGGATGGAAGTCAACTGTCTTCTGTGCTATCTTTCTAAGACTCAGTTACAAGGATGGGAGGTCTCAAACTGCATAGTCACCCAAGGTGGGCTGATCTCTCAATCTAGGGATGCATGACCTGAATTCCCAAGCTAAACCTTAGGCATATTTAAGGTATCGTCAATTGCCCCTAGTCCCTGGCCATGTAGAGTTATATGTGCTGGGACTAATTTCGGGCCTAGGTGAACGAGGTTGTCTACAACCGACCTCAAGATACACAAGATGGGCTGTTTATCAACTATTAAGGCGTTGCAAATGTGCAATCATTTCCACCTCGTTTCTCGTGTACATCCCTCATCCCCTATTTCCACGTGTCTCCTCGTACGTTCGCCCTTAATGCATCAGTAGACAAAAATTGTCTTCTTCATCATTTCGATTTCCTTTCGCATTCTTTCTCCATATTTTTCTCCTTTTCCTTTTCCTTCATAATTTTGTCTTCCCCAATCTATTGGAAATCTAGGTTTTTACCAAAAATTTCCTAAATTCATTCTAAAGATTTTGCGTGGCAAACTTAGTCCATTCCTTGGATCTATCCTGGGTCTTTGATTATTGATTACCCTAAGCTAGGTATGTCTTTTGCTCAGCTCCTCTCCTTATTTTTAGGCCTCCATTCATCCTGGATCCCTCAGATTCGAGGTGGTTGCTTCATTTCTAGACTTTTCATTTTTGCTTCTTTAGGAGTCAAAGTCATTCCTTATCTTTTCTTCCACTCTTCTTAGACCATTACGCTGCTGCTAGGGTTTTCTTCTTTGGTCATTGGAGCCTTGATCCCAAGGTTCTTGAAGATTGTTTTAGCAATGTTCATTCTCTTTACGCCTCCTTTAGTTTTCCTTTCCTCCACTCTTCCATGTCTACTTCGTCTGTGGCCAATGCCTCCTCTATCACTTTAGCTATGGGTGATCAATCTCCCGAGCTAGACGAGGATGATTTGAGGGATATAGGGGATGAAATAGAAAATTTTCTAGGCATGGATGTTGTTGACATGGACGAGGTAGAGATCCCTTTGCCTCTGTCAAGACCTGCCCGGAGATCTAAGGCATCCCGAAAAGGGAAAGCCAAGAAAGGCAAGGTTGGGACCTTTGGCAATGCTGGAAACACCAAGCCTTCTCCCCATGTTTCAGAACTAATAGGTTTTAGTGAGGTCACCCCTCCTTACCATAGTGTTATTTCTACTAGCTTTGGATTCCATAGGGGTATGCAATATTGGTCTTCTCACGTAAATCATCAGTATGACTCCATCATGCCTAAGAAGGTCTGTTTATTTGTTGCTTCTTTTGAAAACGATCTTAGGTTTCCTATGCATCCCTTTCTTAAGTCTGTTCTTCAACATTTCAATTTCTATCCAACCCAAATTTCTTCAAACTCTTGGGGCATTTTGTGGGCCTCCTTATTTTTTTTCAAGAAAAATAAGCTTGGTGTCCCTTTGATACCTTTGCTCATTAAATTTTTTAATGCTAAATTTTCTCCCTCTAATGTTTTCCTTTATATAGCTAAACAGGTGAAAGCCCCAATTCTAATCTCTAACCTCTTGAGTTCCCATAAGGGTTGGAAGAAGCTCTTTTTCTTCTTGTCTGGGAAAGAATGGGAATTTAAACCTAGGGATGCTGCAAACACTCTACCTGTACCTCGGGCTTGGTCAGCTCCTGATAACTTGGGTAAGTCCTAGTTGAGGAGGCCTGTTCTAACTTCTTTCCTCAATTTGATGCTTATTTTGTTGACTTTGTTTCTTTTTATAATTTTTAGGTATTCATCCAAACCTTAACGTAGAGAATAGGATTGTCCTGTTGGGCTTGGAGGGTTATCAACTAAAGAAGTACTCTAAGCTTATCAAGTTTGCGGTGCTCACTCAATTCGGGTTCACTCCTCCCAATGTGAGAATTGAAACTCTAATTCCAATATTTGTAGCTGGTGCTAAAGATCTTGCTGGTAAGGCACTACTTTCTTTATCTCTAGTTCTTCCTTTTCTTTTTTCTATTTTTAATGATCTGCTTACTTTGATTTCTCAGGTTCCCGCTCGATGGCTCTAGATGTTGAGGCTGTAAAGGCCAAGGTGGCCCAATTTAGGAAAGGTAGTGCTGGCGGAAAAAGCAAGGTCGAAGTCAGGTCTGGGAGTGACCTAGATCCTCCTTCGAAAACTTAAAAAGTAGAGGTACCTCCACCTTCTCCTCCTCTGTCGACCTCACCTTACTAAAAGGCATCCACTAAGCCATTGTCTCCAATTGAGGGAAGTATTCCTACTCCAAAGGTTTCAACTGCCCCTAAGTCTAAGGTTATGGACCTCCCTAATGTAGAGTTCAAGAAACCCTTAACTCTAATTAATGAAGGTGCGCTAACCTCTTTGGCTCCCTCTTTATGAGGTCCTTTTGCTTCTACATTAACTGGGGTGGTGCCTCTTCAGCTGACCTCTAGTAAGGTTGAGAGTTTTCTAGCCAAACTTCTGAAGGAAGGTGTTCACTCATCAAGACATGAACCTTGTTGCCGAGGCCATCGAATCCATCATCTTGAAGTCCAACATTCAGGAAGTTTCCATGGTGCCTTTGTCTACCTTGGCCACCACTTCTTTGTATAAAGCAACTTTGGTATGCTCTGAGTTTTCTAAACTCTATTTTTTTCTTTGGGTAGGTAGTGTTTTTTTACTTTAGATTTTTTTGCTTTTTCTAGTTGGCCATCCATGTGAGTGCCTTGGTGAGTAGAGTTCGAGCTCTGAAGAGCGCTACCGAGGTGTCTCAGAAATCCTCAAAATCCTTCGAACTCAAGGTTGCGGATTTGGACTTCACCAACGAGGACCTAAAAGCTCAGGTACACGACCTGAAGGCTCAAGTCAAGGGGTTGAGCTCAGCGAACAAAGGCTTAAAGACAGAAGCTAGAAAGGCTAGTGGCGAGCTCAAGCTTAAGGCTGACAACTTACTTTAGGTGCTGAAGGATGCCTTCGAGGCTCATGATTTTCTCCATTCCATGAAGAAAGAGTATGACATGTTGGCCGAGGTTAATGTCATGTTGCTGAAGGAGATTGAGGTGGAGAGGGCCAAGGGGAAGACAAGGGACACCAAGGTGGCAGAACTCGAAGACGAATGTTCTACAAACTGGGCTACTAGGTATTTTTCCTTCGAGGAGCAAGCCATGGAGGTATACCTTACTCGGGATTTTGACTTCGATCCTCCTCTAGATAAGGAAAAGGATGGGTCGACTGTTGAGAAGAAGGCTGAGGTTGGGGTCATAGCTCTTGGCATCATTTCTGAGGTCGAGGCTTCTACTACTGTCTTTGCTGGGGATGAGGTCAAGGCTCCTAAGCTTGTTCCTTTTGAGACTGGGGTTGAGTCCTCTTCTAGGCCCATTTTGGCTAAGGAGACAACTTCAGTAGTGGTAGGAGTTCTTGAGATCACCTTGCCTCCAATTAAAGTTGAAGCTTCAACAACTGTCGCCACTGAGGCTCCTTCTGCTTCGCCTGACCTTCTTCCTGCTCATCCAAAAGAGTAATTGTGCTAGAGATGTCCCAAACTGAAGAAGTCAGAGGTCCTACTATGGACTCTTAAGGTTGATTCCTTATCTTTGTAATAGCTTTTTTGGATGATTTTTTATGATTTCTTATCATTGTAGTAGCTTTTTTTTGGATTAAATGAAAAGAACTTGTATCTTGCTTCTATGTTGCTAACTCCCCTTTGCCCCCTTGTTTCAAGGAGAACTTTTTTCTTTAGGGAACAATTTTGTTTTGTCAAGTATGAGGTCTGTTCTCGATCTGAAGGACTTATCTGAGCTGAAGAGTTCATTTTTTAAGAGCTCACCTTAGTTTCGAAGAATTCATTATAGTCTAATGAGTTGAAGAGATCATCATAGATTTATGAGCTGAGAAGCCCATCATTTTAAAGAGTTTGAAGAACTCATCGTAGTTTTATAAGTTGTAGAGCCCATCATGAGTTTGAGAACTCATCCTAGTTTTATGAGCTGGAGAGCTCATTGTTTTTTTATGAGTTGAAGAGCTCATCGTGAGTTTGAGAACTCATCATGATTTTATAAGCTGATGAGCTCATCGTTGTTTTATGAGCTGAAGAGCTCATCGTGAGTTTATGAGTTGGAGAACTAATCATTATTTTTATGAGCTGAAGAGCTCATCGTGAGTTTATGAATTGGAGAACTCATCATTATGTTTATGAGTTGAAGAGTTCATCACTGTTTTATGAGTTGGAGAACTCATCGTTATTGTGATGAGCTAATGAGCTCCTCTCTTGCTAGTAGTAGAACGATGACTGAACTGAAACTCCTCATTTATTAAAGTGAAGTTTTACGAGAGTTTATAATTCTTAGCTATTAGAAGAATTTTTTCAAATGAACAATATTCCACGAATGAGGCAAAACAATTCCTTCTTCAACTTGTAGCTCGTAGTTTCCTGGTCTGATTACTCTAGAAATGATGTACGAACCTTCCCAATTGGGTGGTAGCTTCCCATGAGTGGTGTCCTCCCCAGCTACAAGGATTTTCTTGAGGACCAATTGCCCTACGGTGAAACTCCTATGTCTGACTTTTCTGTTGTAGAATCGAGTTGTCTTCCTCTGACAATCAAGGATACGTTGTAAGGCCTTATCCCTTTTTTATCTAAGAGGTCGAAATTGACCAAAAAAGATTTGTCGCTTTGTTCAGTGTAGGTGAGCTCTGTTCTTGGGGATGAGATGCCTATTTCCACAGGGACCACTGCCTCAGCGACATAAGCCAAGGCAAAGGGCATTTTTTGAGTTGTTGCTCTGGCGGTGGTTCTGTAATCCCATAGCACTTTCGTCAAGTGTTCCAACCATCTACCTTTCATTGCTTTGATGAGCACAAAATATTGCATATTTAATGGCCTCATTACATGCATTGTAACTCAATTTTGCATCTAAGTACTTAGAGGACAATAAGTGCGGTTACTTCTCTCGCAATTCTAGCTCCGGTTCCTAAGTAGCTTCATCCACTCTATGGTGTTGCCACAAGATCTTCACTAATCGAATGACTTTGCTGCGAAGCAACTTCTCCTTGGTATCAATAATTTCACCGGCTGTTCTTCATATATTGCTCCATCTTGAACTTCAATATCTTCCAAATCCACAACATGCGTGGTCTCCGACTGGCACTTTCTCAACATCAAAACGTGGAATACGTCGTGTACGCCTGATAATTGATCTGGTAACCGAAGTAGATACGACGTTTTACCCACCGCCTTGATCACTTCAAATGGTCCGGTATATCTTGGAGCTAACTTTCCCTTCTTACCGAATCTAAATACTCCTTTTTTGGGCGACACTTTGAGAAACACGCAGTCTCCCACTTTGAATTTCAAGGGTCTTCGTCTGTGATCCGCATAGCTTTTTTGTCGACTTTGTGCCGGGCGTAGCCTCTCTCGGATAAGTTGAATTTTCTCAATAGTCTCTCGAACAATCTCTGGTCCAAACAAACTACTCTCGCTGGCTTCCAACCAACACGTCGGTGATCGACACGGCCTTCCATACAATGCCTCATACGGTGCCATCACAATACTTGCCTGATAATTGTTGTTATACGCGAAGTCCACAAATAGCAAATGATCACTCCAGCTTCCCTTGAAGTCCAACACTCAAGCTCGTAGCATATCTTCCAAAGTCTGTATCACTCTCTCGGATTGGCCATTCGTTTGGGGATTAAACGTTGTACTGAAATGTAACTCTGTCCCCATGGCTTGTTGTAGACTTTTTCAGAACCACGCCACAAATCGAGAATCACGATCCGACACGATAAAAAACGGAACTTCATGTAATCGCACAATCTCACAGATATAAAGTTGGCTCAAGGTCTCTAAGTTGTCTGTAGTCTTCATACTCAAGAAATGAATAGACTTGGTGAGTCTATCCACGATGACCCGTACTGCATTATATCCTCGTGACGTCTATGGTAAACCTAACACGAAGTCCATGGTGATATGATCCTACTTTCACTCTAGGATAGGCAAAGACTGTAGTAAGCCCCTTGACTTTTGATGTTCGATCTTCACCTGCTAGAACACCTCACATTGTGCTATGAACCTTGCCACATCCTTCTTCATTCCCTTCCACCAATACTGGCGCTTCATGTCCCTATACATTTTTGTGCTACCGGGGTGGATAGCAAACTTAGAGGGATGACACTCTCCAAGTATCTCCTCTTTTAGGGACGAATCATTGGGAACGCATAGCTTCTCCCTATCTCTCAATTCCCTTTTTCTCAAAGACCAACCCCCCATAGTTTCTCCATTCTCTAATTTAGCTCGAACCAATGCTAATTCAGGATCCACGCATTGCAATTCCACAACCCAACGTTGAAGAGTAGGTTGAGCCATAAGGTTGAACAAACATGGTTGTGATCCATCTTCTCCAACTCATAGATCATAATCTCCAAGGGCCTCCTTTAACTTCCATTCACCTATGAAAATATTGAGTTCACCCCAAGACTTTCTGCTAAGTACATCGGCAACTACATTTTCCTTCCCGGGATGGTAGTTGAGTATGAACTAGCAGTCTTCTAGATACTCAATCCACCTTCTTTTCTGGAGATCCAAGTCCTTCTGTGTGAACACATACTTGAGGCTCTTATGGTGAAATAATACTTGAAACTTTTCCCCATACAGGTAACACCTCCACAACTTGAGAGCAAAAACCACAGCGGTCAACTCTAAATCATGAGTGGAATAATTTTGTTCTTGAAATTTTAGTTGTCTCGAACCATAAGCAACTACCTTACTTCCTTGCATTAGCACACATCCCAAGCCTCGTAACGAAGCATCGGTGTACACATGGTAACCCTCCCCACTATTCAGAATAATGAGGATAGGTGCCATCGTCAACCTTTCCTTCAAGGTGTGAAAGGCTCGTTCACACTCTTGAGTCCACAAGAATTTTTCCCTCTTCTTCGTAAGGTGGGTTATCGACATCGCAAGCTTAGAGAATCCCTCCACAAACCTCTGGTAATAGCCTACTAAGCCCAAAAAATTATGCACTTCGTTCGCATTCTTCGGTGGTTCCCACTCCATTACTGCTTTAACCTTTGAGGGGTCAACGGCTACCCCTTGTTCGAACACAACATGACCAAGGAATTTCACTTCCTTCATCCAAAATTTACACTTACTCATCTTCGCATATAACTTATGCTCCCTCAAGGTCTGGAGCACAATCGTGAGATGGGGTTCATGTTCCTTGTGAGTCCGGGAATAGATTAGTATGTCATCAATGAATACAATGACAAACTGATCTAGATACGGCCGAAATACCCTGTGTATCAAATCCATGAAGGTTGTGGGTGCATTAGTCAATCCGAACGGCATTACTGTATACTTGAAATGACCATATCGGGTACGAAAAGCAGTCTTAGGAATATCCTCCTCCCTGATCCGTAATTGATAGTACCCTTTGCGAAGGTCAATTTTAGTGTAATACTTAGAACCTCTCAATTGATCGAATAAGTCATTAATTCGTGGCAACGGATATCTATTCTTCACTGTCACCCAATTCAAACATCGGTAATCTATGCATAACTGAAGTGTCTCGTCATGTTTCTTCACAAAGAGGACCGGGGCTTCCTAAGGTGAAGTACTCAAACGTATAAACCCAATGGCCAACAAATGGTCTACCTATTTCCTTAGCTTCTTCAACTCCAAAGGTGTCATTCGATAGGGAGCAATAAATATGGGCTCAGTTCCCGGATAGAGATCAATTTTAAACTCAATCTTGTGTTGTGGGGGTAACCCGGGTAATTCATCTGGAAAAACATCCAAAAAACCCGAAACTATCAACACTACATCTAGTTGGGATCAATCCCGATCATCTCCCATCAAGCTAGCCAAGAAACTCAATTTGCTCCCTACCTTAGCTTTCAGAAATTTACTCCCCGTAGTAGAAAATGGATGGAAGGAATTGCGATCATTCATGAAAGTAAAAACTATTCCTCCTGGTAAATGAAATGAAATCCACTTGCGAAAATAATACATTATCGCCCGAAAGGTGGACAACAAATTCATCTAGAATATAATGTCGTACCCCTTCATATCTAACGCAACCAAATCTACAATTAGTACATGATCCCCAATTCAAAGTACATACCCTGTTAGTATCCAACCGTTCTCTCGTGGGCATGTCGATACTCAGAGTATGCTCTAGCTTCTTGAAACCCAATCCCAAATTAATAACATACACAGTACGTATAAAAAAATGAGTCGCACCGGGATCAAATAAAATTCAGGCCCAAGAATTGTAAAGAAGAACGATACCTTCCACAATGGCATTGGAGGCATCTTCCTCCAGTTGGGTCAAGGCAAATACTCTTCCTTGATTGGCGCTGCCGAGGAGCTTGAGCTTGTAACGGTCTCCGTTGTTGTAGTGGCCAATTTGTGGCCACTTATCCTGCTGCTTGGTTGGCCCTTAGTGAAAGCAATGGGTAGTTGTGTCTGAAGTGCCCTACCCCTTCACATGCGAAACATTGATAGGGGTTAGTGTTTGTTCTAGTCTGAGTAACCCCCTCTCCTCGAACAGCCTGAGGTCTCTGTCCAACTGCTTGATCAGGGCAATGGTAAGGTGTCGCCCTCGGCACTCCACTGCTACTAGCACCGGTCCGGATCGGACCTCCTCTCATGTAGTTTTGTCGTCGTTGAGAGTCGTCGATGTCCCTCTCCACTAAGGCAACTCCGTTAACAATATCCCTATAATCTCAAATCTTGAGAGCCACCAACTCCTCTCGAATGACCGGCGTCAAGTCCTACTCAAAGTGCTTGGCCTTGTTGGCCTTAGTAGATATAAACTCCGTAGCATAATGGATAGCTCATCAAACCTTCTCTCGTACTCAGCCACAGTCAGGCTACCCTATCGTAGAGCAAGAAAATCGATCTTCATTTGATCTCGAATTGATTCCAAAAAGTACTTATCTTGGAAGATTTGGTCGAACTCCTCCCAAGTGAGAGCATCTGTATTCCTTCTTCTTTTCACCGATTCCTACCAATGATCGGCCTCCCCCTCCAACAGATAAATAGCCAAGCCGACCCGAAGATCCTCAGCTACCCCCATACCATCACAAATTTTCTTTACCCGACGGATCCATTTATCTGTATCTAAGGGGTTTGAGCTTCCTCAAAAAGTAGGTCGGTGTTGGCGTAGAAATTCTCGAAGGACTACCATCCTCCGATTCTCATTCCCGTTGCCCGGTACTTGGGTTAATGGATGATCCCCACCATTATGGTTGTTGTTCCCATTTTAGTGTTATACCAAAGTGGTTAACTCCCACAAGCATTGGTAGATGTCATTCATGACATCAGGAGGTGGTGGTGGTGGTGGTGGTTGGCCTCCACGACCACGCCCACATCCACGTCCGCGTAAATTTCAGCGGTCCATCCTGTATATCAATTCACAAATTAGTTTCATTGATGTACAAGATATCCTAAGTATTACTTTAATCTAAAGCATACGGTTCAAATAAAACTAGACCAACAATTTCGTTCACCCTAATCCTATATCTCTAGTGGTGATCCCTAACCTACAGCTCTCATGTAAGACCTAAAGTCTAGGCTCTGATACCAAATCTGTAATGCCCCAAATACTACCCTGGGTGCCATTACATTCTAAAACTATTTACATCAAGAAAGCACTAAATAAATCCATCAATAAATAAATTTTCCATTCATCAACCATTGATATTTAAAATATCATCTCAAAAGAATATGTCAAGCTATGACATTTACATCCCAAAAGAATTAAATTACACTGGCAACGAAAACATAAAAAAAATGTTAGACTTTACATTTCCTTAAGAGGAATTTCATAGTCTAGCATCAAAATAAAGTGTCGCTCTAAGCGTCCCCCTAGGGATCTACATTCCCTTCTATGGGAGCTTCTCAATGCACTCGCTCATCAACTCCAAGCTACTCTTGTAGGCGATAATCTGAAAATATTATTTGTAGGGGGTGAGCACTAAACTCCGTAGCAACTTTCCTCCCAAACTCAAATAAGGTTTAAGAAAATATGTAAAATCGGTCGGTCTCCTTTTGCAAATATTATATATCGATTTTTAAATAAAACCGGGACATTTAAACAGATCTCAAGTTTACACAATAACAAGAATTAAATGAAAGCAATAAAATACATTTCTCAACCATAAATTATGTCCCATAGGTTCTTGTAAAAACCATTTCCACAACAACAAACAATCGTTAACAATCTCATGTATATTGGTTCATCCTCGTACCATGTACGTTCATTGCTTCTCATAAATCTACCCAACGACTATACCTAGTTCACCAATCACAATCACATCACAAGTACTTTGGAAAAAGGCGTCTACCATACCAATGGCAGTGACGAGTCCCTTCCCAGGAAAGGTATACCAACCCTAGTTTGAACTCCAGTGAACGATAGTGATCGCATTACCAAATGACAACCCACTACAAGTGTTAAGAAATCATCTCACCCCCACCGGGATAGACTAACCTCTAACACTCTACGACATTTCTCAAAGGCAATTCAAGTCCATCACAACAACCATACAATAAGGAAACCAACATATTCTTAATTAACTAACAATTTCCAAAGTATTAACAAAATTTCCAAATTCATCATGTGACGATTTCAATAACCAAATATGAAAAATACAAGAGATCCCAACAATATCATTTTATTACTCAACTCAAAGCTCTATAGTTTTGAAATCAATCATAAAGGAATAAGTTAAGAAGAAAATCCATCACTCTCCAAAAAAAGAACTAGGGTTTTAAACAAAAGAAGAGATTTCATGGGTATTCAACCCTAACTATGATAAAAACATGTATTCTTTGTCAAAAAGACTAAGAGTGGATGATTTCATATCATATATAAACATTTATAGCAAAACTTACATGTATACATAAGCCCTAACTTCAATGTAAGAGAAAGAGAAGAATTCTCCTACCTTGTGTTCTTGGAAGTTAGGTTTTGATGGACTCCAAGGTACGAATCCCCTCAGACTAGTGTTTTTCTCTTCCTCTCTTCCGCTCTTCTCTTCCTTTCTTCCTCTCTGGGGTTTTCTAAGGTTAAAAGGGCTGAAATGGGGCTAAAGGAGGCATCTCTATGTATTTATAAGGCTAAAATGGACCCTAAATCGCGACATTAAACTGTCAGACCTCTTTCGGCCGTACCGGTACGTCTAACTCTCTGGACCATTTTGCTCCGAAACACAGTACCGGTATGGTTTTGCCCAGTTTTGCCTTTTTTCTCCATTTTTCATTTCCAATTCATCCTAAACCCTTCCAAAGTCAACCCAAACGTACACAACATACATTTGTACCCCAAATATAGTTGATAGAAGTTCTTTTACAAATTATGTCATATATTCACTAGTTAAACCGGCTTTAACTATTATTTTTACAATATTAGTATTTCCTACGGTTATAACTCATGTGCTTCATTCCTACACCATTACATATATCATATTACTACACAATTTATTATTATATTACTTTAACATGTGCGGGTTTACAACCTTTATTATCAAAAATCTCTTTTTTGTGTAATTTTCAGCTTTACACCTTCACTTTATTTTTATGTCTCTTTTTTCCTTCTTTCCTCAACAATTTTCTTCTCTTTTTATTTTATTTCATTTCTTTTTCTTTTTCAACCCCCTTTTTCTCCCTTTTTTCTTGGGTTTCTCTCTTCTTTTTGATTAAATGCCATTCATCCCTTTTGGGTATCCTTACAACATTTCTCTTTCCTTAGGATTAATATAGTCAATCTAAGGTGTGGTAATTGTAATCATTTTGCAGTGGTTTGGTAAAACATGTGGCATGAAAATAAATTTTCAATTAAAGCTCAATCACAGCACAAGGGAAAAAATTTTCACAAGAAAAAGCTAAGGCTCAACACAATTAAAAGATGACCTAAGATCATCTCTAGATAAGCATGGGGAGGCATATTGGCATTTTAAGACAAAGTCATTCAACTATCCACATGCACTCTAACCAAAGCAAGCATAATGAGATTATTGAACATATTTTGAATTTGAAAAATTGTTCCTTTGAGTAAATGTAAGTTCCCTCTAACAAGGATTGACATTAAAGCTCACATGGGTACTTACTTCATCTCCACTATGTATGTCAATCTCTAAAACGTGGATCCAATCAGTAAATTTTCAAAATTACACATTCAAGGTGTACTGTGGTTGGGTTCAAAAGAAAACACATATGTGATACTCCAGCATAAGATAAACTTTTATGGTGCAGTCATGTGTTCAAAGTTCAAAATAAAGATCAAGCAATCACAAATCCCATAACAATTAAGATAGCATAATATAGTTCAATATTAAATATTTTCCACAATGGAGTATATAATTTCTCTTTATAAATTTTTACACTAAACTCCATTTCAATGTCCTCCTCATGTTCAAAATTGTGAACCTCGACGCCACTCTTTGATAGCAAATTGACCTTGGGCTTATTAGTCTCATGTGAGATAATAACTTCATTAAATTTTTCACACTCACGAGTGGTGGGAGATTCAACATCAATTTGCATTCCATAGAAATGATCATCCTCAATACATTGACTATGCTCAAGATGTTGTTCTTCACAATTAGAAATTATGACATTAATCAATGCAATAAGGTCATCTCTAATTTCAGAAAATTGTTGGGCTACTTGGACATTGACTTCCATGTGGTATAGTATAAACTCGCAAAGAGTATTTTTCAATTCTTGTTCGATTGATGGTGGTGTGAGATCGAATGAAAAATCATGTGTGTGAACAAGTGTTCCTCAAGCGTAGAGAGAATTGCAATGTCGTGTTTTACTTGGAATGAGTATTCCAAGGTCATCTCCTCAGGGAAAGAGAGTTCAAGTGTTTTCAAAAGTGATTTGTGAAAGGAAAAAAATGAAAATTATTGTGATTTGAAGTTTGGTGATTTGTGTTTTCAGAAATATGCAAGTAAAAATAGGGTTGGCTAATCCATAGAGTTCATTCCAATTGGTACGCCAAATCGATTCATTTCATTCAACCAATGGTGTCTTGGTGTTTGATTGATTCGTAGGAAGTGAGGGACTAATGTGGCTGTGTCGGGCAAAAGCATACCCTATGACAACTCTACGGTGTATTAAGAGCCCATAACCACATCCGCACTCAACTTAGTTAATCCAAAAACTTTACACTACAACTTAGACTGAAAAATAGTCGATTTCACATACCCAAGAGGAAATCCCTCTTTGATTAGCCAACTAAAGGTTTAGCTATGCATGGTAAATGCAAGAACAAATATGAAAGAGAAAAACATGGTAATGAAATCAAACATGAACTTGCATTAACGTAAGGAGAAGTTCAAACTACAAAAGAAATAGCATTCATACACAAAAATGTAAAGCTTAAAAAAATACCCAAATACAAGCAATAGAACTAGTAGTCCCTAGCTAAACTCAATAAAACTTGAAATAAATGAGATTAAAATGCTAGAAAGAAAGATTACATGTAGGTAGAAGCATACAAGAATGAAAATGGTGAAGGAAAAGCAAGAACCCTAACTTTCTCTCTCTGAACTACTCTTATGTTTAGGTAACTTCCTTCTATTTCTAAAAGCTTGATGATATGAAATTATATGAAGGAAGACTCTTATTTTATTCATCCCCCTCTCTCTACCCTTGAGTGTGCTGAGAAAGGTTGCCTGTGGGCAAAGGTTGTCCAAAAAAGCTTCTAAAGTCAGTCAAAAGGCATGGACCCTTTCCTTTTCCCACCATTCCCTCTCTCTTCCTTGGCTACCCACTCTCTCATGCTTCAAATCTGAATATACGGGTTAAGAGATCAACACGGAGTGTTAAAAATTTTAGGGCATGGTTTAAAGGATAAAAGGTGGGCCCCCGTGGTTGGTGGAGTCATGTGGGGACGTGTTTGAGCTTTCTGGGAAAGTTCTACCGATAAAACGAAGGACTTCTACTGGTATAAAACTTCCAGTAGGGTCTTCTACCGCTAGGTCTTGCATGTCTTCTACCGGTAGGTATTTTTGTAAATTTGTCATAACCTTTGATCCTAGCTTTCGATTAAGCTAAAATTTTGATAAAAGATAGAAAAAATTCAGATCTATAACTTTCATATTTTTCTCTTTTTCATATTCGAAGTGGATCAAGGTAAAAAATGGAGAATACCAAGGTATCGATGCCAAATGGTGTGGGTGACGGTGCCTATATTACTAGGTACTGATACCTCCTTGATTTCTTTCACTTTTAAGCCTCTAAATCCTCATGTAATGTGTCCATCTCTTCACCACTTATCCACACTTAGTTGTAGGGTTCCGAAAACCATCAATTACCCTATGGTTACCCACAACAACAAAATTTTCACATTATTCACAAATTTGACAAACTCTAAGTAATTAAATACAAAGTTGAGTTAAAATGCATGTAATGAGGTCGTTAAATATACAATATTATGCGCTTATCACTTTTTATTAGCCAGAACTCGAGCTCCTATGTGATTGCTACAAATACCTTCATGGATTTTTCTTGAGATGCAGTTTGTCTCTTCTACGTCAACACACCTTAGGAAGCGTGATGAGAAGCCTCTTTTGTACAGATTCTCATTATTAGTCCAATACTGCTGCCTTGGGCGTAGGCAGCTCTGTCTACTAAAATTTTTCATGTTAGGAGGTCAGGTACCAGATGAGTTGCTTCTAGGGATGTTTCTTGGCCTATTGTGAATTCTGCAATGAAATATGTCAGTATTTGTCTCTTAATCGTAGTTCTAGGTTTGTACCTGATGTGAAACTCGTTGAGCTCTATCACTCATTTGACTAGTCTCCCTGATGATTCTAGCTTGTGCTAGACTTGCTTCATTGGTTGGTCTGTAGGGACCTTTATCATAAGAGCCTGGAAATAAGGTCTGAGCCTCCTTTCAACAGTTACCAGGGCCAGAACCAGTTTCTCCATCTTCAGGTATCTCTCCTCTGATTCCCTTGGAGTTATGCTATAGTAATAAACTAATTGCTAAGCTCTGTCTTGCTCTCTAACTAGTGTCATACTAATTGAGAAATTCAAGACAACAAGCTATAAGGTGAGCACCTCTCCCTCTCAAGGGCTCACAAGGACCGGGGGTGAGCTGAGGTAATATTTAAGGGCTTTGAATGCCTCCCCACACTGTACATCCCAACAGAACTCTTTTTTAAGACTTGGAAAAAGGGCTGGCACTTATTGCTTCACCTGGAGACAAAGCGACTCAAAGCTGTTATCCTCCCTATTAAATGTTGAATCTCCCTTGTGTTTGAGGGTGGTTGCATGTCGATTACAACTCTTACATTTTTTGGGTTAGCCTCTATACCTGGGTTATTGACTATAAAACCCAAGAATTTTTTGGCAAAGACTCCAAAGGCGCATTTGGCTAGGTTGAGCTTCATCAAGTACTTTCTGAGAATTTGAAATGGCTCCTCGAGGTGTTGGATGTGGAGCTCAGCCTTCAAAGACTTAACCAACATGTCATCAATGTACACCTCTATTGAGGTCCCACTCTGCTTTTGGAACATATGGTTCACCAATCGCTGGTACGTGTCTCCAGCGTTCTTTAATCCAAATGGCATGACCTAGTAGCAGTACATCCCCTGCTAAGTTATGAAGGATGACTTCTCCTGATCATTTGGGTTGATCCTGATATGGTTGTATCCTGAGAATGCATCCATGAAACTTTGCAGCTCATGCTCTGGTGTGGCATCCACGATCAAATCATTCTGGAAAGCGGGAAGCTTTCTTTGGGGCAAGCTCGGTTCAGATCAATGAAGTTGATGTAGTGGTGCCATTTGTCGTTTGTATTCTTGAAGAGGACCACATTGGCCAACTAGGTCGGGTAGTCTACCTTCGTGATGGCTTTGGCATGGAGGAGCTTGGAGACATCCATGTTTATTGTGTTCAGATGCTTTGGGGCAAAGCTTCTTCATTTCTGCTCGATGGACTTGAAGGTTGGATTCACGCTGAGCTTGTACGTGATAACTCCTATTTTCATATCCTCATATTTCCATGTGAATACCTTCATATTCTTTTTTAGAAATTGAATAAGGAGGTCCTTAACCTCCTTGAGCAATTTGGACCCCAAGTATACTAAATGTCTTGGGTCTTTATCGAGTTGGATAAGTTCCAACTCTTCTGAAGGTGCGGGCCTTGTTTCCTACTTATCTCTCATGTCGAGCTCACTCAACTATATGGTCTCGACTTCTTTCTTTTTTATAGATGTCATGTAGCATTCTCTTACCACTCGCTGGTCACCTCAAACCACTCCAACATCATTCTCAATAGGAAACTTCATTATAAAGTGGTAAGCAGAAGGAATAGCTCTCACGACATTGACGGAAGGTCTTCCTAGCAAGATGATTGGCACTCAATTATAACATTTTATTGTGCTTTTTCAAGACTAATTATACTTTGATGGAGTTCAAATGAAGATGTTTCAGGTGCTAAAGTGAGAAAAAGGGTCAAGGATAACAAATACAACATTTAAGTATAACTGCAGCATTTGATTAACAAAGAAAAAGCTTGAGAACAACAAGACCGTTCGAACGGTGATCAACGTTCGAACGCTTCCCCTGAACTAGGCAGATGAGGCAAAGGCGTGTTACAGACAGACCCCGGAGATAAAAGCCTAACGTTCGAACACCATGCTACGTTCAAACGCAACATCACGTTCGAACACTGGACCACGTTCGAACGCCACTGGGAGCACTGACACGATCTGGTTGACTGAAATACATAGCGTGTGAAGACCTCTATTGCCAGAAGAAGGATCCTCAGGCACATGGGTGCCATGATCGACTGCATTGGGGTTATTTGAGGACCCTGAGTGCTGCAGAGAGTGGGTGAATAGCCTGACAGAAGACTGCAACCCACGTGAAGCCTGGAAATCAACACAGATATACAAGCAAAAACAGCCTTCACATTCGAACGGAAGGGACCGTTCGAACGTTCCCACTGACAGACTGCAGATCGTCTAATTCTTTGACTGAACCCTTGATTCTCACCTTGACTTAGGCGTCTAGCACGGCTCTTTCACCCCCTCCCTTGCTCTTCCCTGCCTATAAATACTCCCTTTTTGGGAGCTTTGAAGACACACTTGAGGAGAGAGATCAAGAGCTCTCCTCTTGAAGAATACCTAGTCTTTATATGTATTTTAGAGTTTCATTTTAATTCAAGTATTTACTTTCTAGTTCTTTAATTCAAGTCTTTTACATTTATGCTCCTTTCAATTACTTCAAGTCTTTATTATAGCTGGGAAGTTAATTCCCTACTTGTCTTTATTTCTATTGAGTTGGGAAGATAAATTCCTTACTTTTGTCGTTAAATTCATGTACTTTATGTTCTTGCCCTTTCATTAATGCTCTTACTTTCTTGCTTTCAATTAAGTCTTGCACCTTCA
>CM042201.1:2653205-2688760 GCA_023539305.1 Ilex asprella | reverse complement strand
AAAAACTGGGTATCGTGCATGCATTACATAGACAAGACTAAGATTTAGTTTTAGCTGAGGCTTAACAAGCATATTTTTTTCCTGCACTCAGCCACAGTAAACAATTTTGTGGGAGAATTCATTTTGACTTCATTTTATGACCACACAAACTGACTGGATTATATATTGATAAGGGGAATTAGGACATGAAGCATGCCTGATACGTCTCTTAAAGGTTAAAGTGACATCATCTCCATGGTGTTGGGGGCATAGTTTTAATAATTGGAATGGACATCAAGGGGGGGGGGCAGGGTTGCTTCCCTGTTTCTACAGTTGGCCAATTTGTTTTCCTAAATATAGCAAATTTTAAATAATCTTATTTAGAGTTTTAGAAAGCTAAGTTTCCAAAAGTGCAGGCATGGATAAATGGCTAAAGTACTATAAACCACACAGACTAAAAAGGTTGGGATATCCTCGACCTATGGTTTGTTATTTCTTTTACCAATTGGGAATGAACAAGCTTAATGAATTGAAACAATTGATTATCTGAAGACAAAGAAAAAAGGAAAAGAATGAGACGACCACTTCTCTTCAGTTTCCTAAAATTGGGCAGTTTGGACTGATTCATTTTGATTCAAATTTATGACAGAACCAAACGAAGAAATGAGCTGGATCACTAGCTGTTAAGAAACAAAGAAAAAATTTCCAATTATCTGTTGCTTGAACCCTTAGACCATTCACCTTGTCCCTCAGAGTGTGGCTTCCATATTTAAACCTATATATATCCCTAAATCCCACCTTGCAAGGGGCAGGTATATGATATTCTCTCTTCCCCCCGGCCCCTGCCCCGTGCAGGGAATTATGAATTGCCCATTAAACATATAATAATATCCCAAAGAATTTTGTTTTCTGAATGGAACCATCTTTTAACTAAAATCAAGCTTTATTGATTTATTATAACGGGCAATTGTCTTAGTTATAGTAAATAGTGATGTGGCATGTCGTGAGCTTCCAAGCCGAAAGGCAAATTTTAAACTGAGTTGCAACTTGCTTTGGTTTGGAGCTTGCTGCCAACAGTAGTGTGATTAGTTTTGTATCCTTTTCTTGAAAGCTTGGTTCCCAAGTCAGTTTTGGTACCATATTCTTTAGGTGAAGTGGGTTTGATTTGTTTTATTGAAGATAAAATTGGGATGAATGTGAATTGGAGTTGATTTTTTCTATTTGTGAGGTCGGTTTTCAAGATAAAAATTTTAATTGATTTGTTTGATTCAATTATATTTATGAATAAAACTTGCTAGATATAGGTTTGTTTGCTTGAATAAAATGTGTAACTAAAGTTGGCTAGTGAATTGAAGAAAAGAAATTATCTTTGGCTGAATCGTTTAGCGTTAAATTAGACCTCAACAGATAAATATAAAATTGAGTTTCATTTATCAAAGTTTATGGAGAGATAGAGAGAGGGAGGGAGGGAGAAGATTTTTACTAGTAATTTAAAGATAAAAATTGAATTCAATTGTTCAAAGTTTACGATAAGGGAGAAAGAGAGATTTCAATTAGAGTTTCCAAGTCTTCGTGTTTGTTCATGATTCAAATCACTCTGTCAAGGTGTGTTTTAAAGAGGCCATTATGTCAAGGTTAATTTTTGGCATTCTAAGTATCATTTTTGCTGATTTGAACATTTACAATTATTGTTCACTGACGTTAGTCAAACAGAGGGGCCTTATTTATTACCACTTAGTAAAAGTAAGGGGTCTTCATTTCATTTTGTAAATATCAAGCATGGCCAAGTTATTTTGTTATATCTGGTGTTGTTAGTGAAATTTACAATACCCTGAGTTATATTTAAGGGAATTAAACAGCTAACCCCAGCCATGACTTTATATTTCCCACTTTGACCACTGTAAAGAATGACTTTGGCTACAAATGGTTTCCGTCTGCTCGTGACTTTATGCCTTGCACCACTTGGAAGTTGTCTTCTTTATTTTTTCTTTTGTGGAGTGGGGGATTATTTCTCCTCCCTTGTGCCCATTTTCGGATTTTCTGGCAGGGGTGATGGTGTTTCTATTTATGAGTTTTCACTTGTTGAACATTTGATGCAGCTCATAAGTTGTTGATGGAAAGACCAATTAAAGGACCCGACAAACTAAGGAATTTGGCTTGCAACCAAGACAAAGACCCCATAGAACTTTGCATTATTATCTTTGAGTCTTATTCTTTAAGTATTTTGAGTTAGGTATTGATATTAGTATTTTATGTGTCCTTTTATATTTTTTTGGAGTGAGGGGTATTTTTGTAATTTTTCCATATGCTGTAACAGGTTATAGTATTACCCATGGGTCGTATTTTTGGTCAAACTGTGGTAATGGGTCTTAAGCAATGTTACCTTGTGGGTCGCTTTGGTACGTGGTACGGGTACGGGTACATGGTACGACAATTTCTTAGATACGCGGTACGATGGGGGAAGGTTTAGCTGGTTCGATGTGTTGGGTCGCAATTCGTTTTGGAACTCTTATGTAGATCGTTTTCACTATTATACAACATTATATATTACACAACATTCATAAACACTAAGTTAGTTATCATTTATTTTATAATTGTACTTGATTTTATATTATTTAAAACAATATATAATTATAAATTTATATACATTTAGTCAATTAATATGTATTTTATATTTGTGCTACATGATATAAAGCGAATTGATTTAGAGTTAGTATTATAATTTGGGGTCGTCTATTTTGGTGATCTGGGTCGAGAATCCACCTTGTTTGGGATTGATGTACCCAGATCGTGGGTCGTTAAGGGTTTAGTGAATTATGGTAACCATGGTCTTAAGGTTCTAGTTCTAGTGTATATTAGTCTCGTAGTTTATATGGAATTTGGAGTCTTTATAGTCCTAATCTTACTAATACCAGGGAATAATAGGAGGTCTATATGCAAAGATGCAATGCTTTAATTTAAGAGAGAGATATTTTTCAGAAAATTTCAACAATTATATTCTTTTGAGTTGTGTGATGTAATTATAACCCTATGTGGGATGCATAAGGAATCACACAAGTGATTTCTAGTCAAATTTACTGTTCACGGTTAATTTTCACAACCTCTAAAGAGTATTGATTTTGATTTTACACTACTGTTCTGCATTAGTTTTGGTATCAAAGCTGAAAGATTTGTTGGAAAAATATTACACTTCACGTGAATGATATTTTCACTCGATTATACATGAGGAATCACATTTTAGACTTGGGCGACTTGAAGAGGTTTATCAAATTTTATCGATTGAACGAACACAATGCTAAACCTAACCCATCGTAATTACCAAATCAAAAATTAATTATTCAGTTAGCCCTTTGAACCCCTTTTAACATAAACAATCCATTAAGAATAAATGAATGAATATGCAATCAACATCAACCAATCCACAATCTCCTTAGCAGCCAAAACCACAATCACCAAAACCACTATTAATGACTTGACAGATAAACAATCAATTCGTCAAACACATGGCGCGAGTGTGTGCAAAATTACAAGTGTATAAGAAAATTAAAGCAATATAAGAACACTTGCAATTTGTTAACGTGAAAACCTTTTTCTGGAAAAACCGCAGGAACCTCTCTAGGGTTTACCAAAATCTAATCCACTAACCCAAAGTCAATCTATAAGGACTCGAGTCTTATACATCAACCAATCCACATGGTTGTATGCTCATTTCCTTCAATAGATTTCTCATTTTAGAGTCCCTCTCCAAAGTTATGGGCAACTTCACTTGAACGTCTCTAATGCGATGAGTCGTTTAGGCCTCTAGCAATCTTCAAGGTTTTACGCTCAAGACTCTCCGAATGCACATTTCTCCAAGTGGGTTTTGGTTGACTTTAAGTAAGATCTTCTTCTTCTATATGTGAGGTTGAATGGAAGAATCAAGATTGGTGGTCTTGTTGGACTTAGAGATCTAGGGTTGTTCTTGAAGCTTAGTACAAAAGGTTTGGGTCTTTTTTAGCTTATAAAGGCTTTCCCTAGCATGAGAATGACTCCTATCTATAATCCATGAATTCAGGTTGTTTTGGAACTTAAGAAGCCAGAAATTCGTGCTTGACTTCTCGAGCGAGCGAGGGAGGGCGGTGGTAATTGGAATGAAAGAGGAATTCAAATCATACCTAGGAGAACAGGAGCACTTGAGTGACCATGGGACCGTTTGGTCTCCCTCTGAGACCGCTCGAGCAACCTAGAGGGTGGTCCTTGCTAATTGGTTTTTTAAGCCTTAAACCAAGTAAAAAGGGTTTTGTTCAAATGGAGTCCAATAATGACTCAATCTATGTTTTTAAAATACATTTAAGTGTTCAGAGATAGCTCTAGCAAATATAGGGCGGTCCTTATTATTTTTTTAAGTCTAAAACCAAGTAAAATACTTGTCCAGTTGAACACTAAAAGGTGTTGTTCAAGTGGAGTCTGATAATGACTTAATCTATGTTTTCAAAAAACATTTAAGGTTTAAGAAATCTTTCGTTAAAAAACCCTAGGAGTCATTTCAGATATTCTAAATTTTATTTTGTTCACCTTAATCATCCTAAGTTTAAAATTAAACCAAGAGATGTAGATCTCCAAGATCATTACTTTTGTGCTAAGCCTGCAGGTGCATCAAAGTAGTCTGAATGTAGCATTGTAGCTTGATCTTCTTCCCTTTCTTTTTTACTTATGGATCTTAATTTTTGAAGTTTGATGATCATAGAATTTGGTTGAGATTACACAAGACTTCATGAAATTAGCCAATTACAAAATGTCATCTATCAATCTCCCCTTTTGATGATTTCGTGACAAAATACAAGAGTAATAAATTAAAGATTACAACTCGAAAACCACTAAGAACAAAATGAATTGTAAACTAATCACAACACCCCAGTACAAGTCTGTCTATCTCAATAAATTGTGCATAAACTATCTTGTTGATGAAAGTTTTGAAGATCATAGTCCTCCAGCACATCACTACTCAAACCAATACCTTGTGAAAAATATAATATGTATGAAAGATATAACATAATCATAGGTATAGTAAGCATCAAGAGAAGTATAGGACATATTCATGTTAACATCATCCAAGTACAAATATGTAACATATGTAAGAATTATTTTACCTGATACGTTTTAGAATCTATAGATATAGTAATGAAAATGCACTACAAGTTTCCCTCTTTAGTTGGTGTTTACAAATAAAATAATAGGTGCAAGACAAACAAAGAAAATATGTGACTTCATGCAAAGTTTGTGAATGTAGTTCCCTTAAGTATGTCAGGAAACTCCCCTTTATTTTATTTACATGCAACTAATTCAAGCTAGTCATGAGAAATCCTCTCGAATTCTCTTAAATGTTTCCAAAATATTCTTCTCCTTTTTGTCACAAAGTGTCAAACCAATGACATATCATCACAGTTATGGTACAAAATCATGTTAGTCAAACATATTATTTCTTTTTTTTTTTTTTGACAAAGTGTCAAACCAATGACATATCATATCAAACACGACATAGAATTATTTATGATTAATTAAATAAAAAGAGCAAGTTTATTTATCATGTTTTTACTTTATTTTATTTTAATATGCATGATATCATCCATAGATTAAGTTAAAAAGATGGTTTATCAATGGGTTAAGAAGAGGATACCTATACTTGTTAGTACTTAACTCTTAAATGTTCTTGGTTATAGGATTACTATGTGGACACTATATAATCCGGGTAAACTAGCATACACTTTGTTTTCTCATATTTAATATGAGACGACTCGTCTAAGTCACTAGTGTAAGGACACTGAAGCAACTGTGTGGGTGCTTATTAGAGAACAAGTACACTGAACGTGACCATTGACTAACATATGATTTTTCATATGGAGTTTTACATACCTGTCAATGTTAAATCCTAAAGTTACAATTATGAGACTGATCCTTAGACTTGAGACACCATGGTTCTTGTGCATCGACTTTGTGGCACCCATAAAATCGGGGGTCTTTTGTCAATCCGTTGATCACCCATCAATCCACAGAATTACCTGTGAATACCGCATATCCCAACACCACGTTATAACATTCCTTTTACCGGGATCGTAACCAACACCGAGTTTTGACAGAGTCTCCCTTGTACCGGGTATTCTCGAACGCATAACCTGTATACATTTTGTTAAGAGTATTCGGATAAGATGTGTAAATTGTTAATAGTGTTAGGGTAGTATGTGTAATTCTTAGTATTGTAAGTTAACTATAAATACAATGATATATGAGAATTAGGTCAAGCTTTGGACCTCTTGGTTCCTCTTCAATATATTATGTTAATTCGTTACACTTAACATGGTATCAGAGCATTCACGATCCTAAATATATTCTAAATAAATTTATTGTTACTGCTGTGGTGGTGGTATTGTTGGTCAAAGTCACTGTTGTGGTGGTGGCACAGTCGTTGCTGTGGTAGTGTCATTGTTTGCCGTTGTTTGGTGGTCTGTCGTTGTGGTGGTGTTGTCGGTGGTGGTCTATTGTGGTGTTGCTGTTGTGGTGGTCAGTGGTGTTGCTGTCGTGGTGGTGGCAGTCGACGGTTGTGCAGTCGACGTTGGTTCGTGTTGTATCGAAGAAAATTGTTGGTGGTTGTGTAGTCGTGTGTGGCTATCTTGTGGTGGTGGTTGTGCAGTCGATTGACCAGGGTTTACTGAAACCCTAGTCGCGAAGAAGAGAGAACCCGCGCCTTGGTGGTGTGCAGCCGAAGATTAGGGCTTACTGAAACCCTAATCTACGAAGAAGAAGACAAACAGGAGCAGGAGCTCCACGGGTCCGGATCCGATCGGGTCAAACCAGGGTTTTATTTTAAACAAAAAGGGTTCGGTCCGGTTCAGCGGTCCAGAGAGCCAAACCGGTCCGGTTCAGTAGTCCAGCCCATCCTTCAAGCCCGGTTCAGTGGGCCAGCCCCTTCTTTCAGCCCGGTTCAGTGGTCCAGCCCCTTCTTTCAACCCGGTTCAGTGGTCCAGGGGGTCCATCCGGTCTGGTTCAGTATTCTAGCAGCCTCCTTTCCTCTATTGTTGTACTGCTATGGACCCCAAGCAAGATACCGGGTCCTTTACTGCATCTTTGCCACCTACCTCTACTCCTCTGACTATTATCAATGGTCCCATAACATCTGTTAAATTCAATGGGACCAACTATACTTTATGGTCCTGATCTGCTCAAGTTTTTCTTCGAGGCAAAGGTTTTAAGAAGTATTTGGTGAACCCGAAACCCAAGGAAGATACTCCTGGGTATGATCAGTGGGAACAAGAGGACGCTCAGATTATTTCTTTATTATTGAATAGCATTGAGCCTTGTATTAGTTCTATGTTGCTCTATCTTGACACTGCCAAGGAGATATGGGATCACTTGGCCATTATGTATTCTGGTATCGACAATTTTACCCGAACTTATGAGGTGTGCAAGGAGTATTTCCGGCTGGAACAGAGTACTTTGAGCGTTGAGGATTATTACTCTCAAGTTCGGGGAGTCCGTGAGGAAATGAAGACCTACCATCCGTTTATTACTGATGCAGCAATTTGGCAAAAACAACATGAGGACATGAATGTTGTTAGATTTTTGGTCGGACTGAAACTTGAATATGAGGCTATTCGTTCTCAGATTTTCGGTGGTTCTAGTCTTCCTCACTACTTGAGATTTTCTCTCGCGCACAGCGTGCTACTTTATCTAATTCAGGCATCAATCCGGGTGTCCCTACTGATCGCTCAGTTCTTGTGGTTCCTAGTAGTCATAGTGATGGTCATCGTGGTGGCCGTAGTAGAGGTCGTACGGGTGGTCGTGGAGGCCATAGTGGAATTCGTTCCTGTATTCATTGTGGTTGTGGAGGGCACTCTGTTGACTTTTGTTGGGATTTACATGAAAAACCCTCTGGTGTTGCGAATCAGGCTTCCTATCAGGATGATACCTCTGCTGTTGCTTCCATACCTCGGTCGGTTCTACCAGACACTGGATCGGTTATTATTATACGAGAGGAGTATGCTCAGTTCTTGTCCCAGCAACAGGCTGCCTCATCTTCCTCCACTGCTACTTTTGTCCAGTAAGATATTGCTTCCACTTGTTTACTGTCCTCCACTCGCAGTCCCTAGATCATAGACTCTGGCGCTTTTGACCACATGACTGGTGCGTCCGATATTTTTTCTACTTATCAGTCTGCTACTTCTACACATAATGTTACTCTTGCTAATGGTACTTATTCTAAAGTTTCAAGTATCGGGACTACTCATTTGAGTCATGATGTGTCCTGATCTTCCGTGTTATTTGTTCCTCAGTTCGCCTTTAGTTTACTTTCCATTAGTAAGATTACTCGTTCTCTTAATTGTTCTGTAACCTTTTATCCCTCTTATTGTGTCTTTCAGGATCTCACGACGAAGAGGAAGATTGGTACGAGACATAAAGCTGGTGGTCTATATTACTTTGATTTTGATTCCCCTACTCGGGCCGTACAGACCTCGTTGTCTCCTTTTGAATGACATTGTCATCTTGGACATCCTTCCCTCCAGAATCTGAAGCGCCAAGTTCCAAGTCTGAGTTTTGTGTCGTCTTTGTCTTGTGAAGTTTGTCAACTTAGTAAGCATCACCGTGCGTCATTTCAGTCTAGAGTCCACAGTCGTGTGTCTAGTCCATTTGAGTTGATACACTCTGATGTATGAGGTCCAATTAAGAATATTTCATCTAATAAATATTCTTATTTTGTATCTTTTGTGGATGATTATTCTTGTGTGACTTGGTTGTTTTTGATGCGAGCTCGGTCTGAATTATTCTCTATATTTGAGACCTTTCGTAAGAAAATAAAAACTCAGTATGGTTGTTGTATACGCATTTTACGTTCTGATAATGCCCGGGAATATGAATCTGATTATTTTTCAGTTTATCTTAGTAAAATTGGTATTATACATCAGACTTCATGTTCTTACACATCTCAACAGAATGGTGTTGCTGAACGCAAATATCGTCATTTGTTGGAAGTTACCTGTATCCTGTTATTTCAGATGAATATTATCCGATATTTTTGGAGTGATGTTGTTCTTACTGCTTGTCACCTTATTAATCGTATGCCATCCTCTGTTTTAAATGGGCAAAGTCCATATTCTATCATGTTTTTCGATAAGCCTTTATTTTTCCTCACTCCTAGGGTTTTTGAATGTGTTTGCTATGTTCACAATTTGGGCCCTGAGTTTGATAAACTTGACCCTCGAGCTACCAAATGTGTATTTCTTGGTTATTCTCGTACATAGAAGGGGTATCGTTGCTACAGTCCTTCTCTGCGACGATACTTTACTAGTGTCGATGTCACGTTTGAGAAATCTGTTCCATATTTTTCAGCACCTTCTCAGCCTTTGGATTTGGACTTTGAGTCATCTCTTGTACCACCATCTCTTCCATCATCTTCAGATATTCTGCTGTCCACTGTGTTACCATCTACTTTACCTCTTCGTGTATACTCTCGCTGTCCTCGACTATCGACTGAGGTGCCCGTATCGTCTTCCTCGCCGTCTGCTGATCCTGGTCCATCAGGTAATTTAGACTTTCTACCTAATGTTCTTTGCAAAGGTACTCGTTCGTGTGTTACTAATCATTCCATTGCTCATTTTGTTTCATATGATGCCTTGTCCCCTGCTTTCTCTTGTTTTACCTCTCAATTATCTACTATATCTATTCCTAAGCGTTTACAGGATGTATTATCTGACCCGGGTTGGAGAAAAGCTATGGAGGATGAGAGGGATGCCTTACATCATAATGGGACTTGGGATCTCGTTCATTTACCTCTTGGTAAACGAACTGTTGGTTGTCGCTGGGTGTATACTATTAGATTTCATTCGGATGGTTCTGTGGAGCGTCTTAAATCCCGGCTAGTTGCAAAGGGCTTTACTCAGACCTATGGTGTTGATTATAAGGAGACTTTCTCTCCTGTTGCCAAAATTTCTTCTATTCGTATCTTGATTTCTTTGGCTGCTAATCTTGGTTGGCCCTTGTTTCAGTTAGACGTCAAGAATGCCTTTCTACATAGTGACTTGGTTGAAGAGGTATACATAGAGCAGCCACCTGGGTTTACTGCTCAGGGGGAGTATGGTAAGAGTGTATGTCGGCTAAAGAAATCCTTTGTATGGTTTGAAGTAGTCACCGAGGGCCTGGTTTGGTAAGTTTTTAGATGTTGTTTTATAGTTTGGTCTTCTTCGATGTCAGACAGATTATTCTGTGTTTCATAGACAGACAGATGCTGGGTATGTTTTATTAGTGGTCTATGTAGATGATATTGTGATTACTGAAAATAATTCTGAGGGGATTGTCAAGTTAAAAATATTCTTGCAGTATCGATTTCATACTAAGGACTTGAGAAAACTTAGGTATTTCTTGGGTATTGAAGTGACTCGATCTAAACAGGGTATTTGTTTATCTTAGAGAAAATATGTACTTGACATGTTAGAGGAAGCGGGTTTGTTGGGTGGCAGACCTATTGATGCCCCTATGGATCCGAATAAGAAACTTTTGATGGATGATGGTGTACTTTTTGAGAATCCGGGTCGATATCGCAGATTGGTTGGGAAGCTCAATTATCTCACTATTACTCGACCGGATATTTCCTATGCAGTCAGTATAGTAAGTCAGTTCATGTGGTGTCCTAGAGTACCACATTGGGAGGCAGTTACTCGTATTCTGCGATATCTCAAACGTGCTCTTGGACTTGGACTGTTATATCGAGCTAATGGACATCTTAGAGTGGAAGGTTTCTCAGATGCTAATTGGGCTGGCTCTCCATCTGATCGGAGATCAATCACTGATTATTGTACTTTCTTAGGATGTAACGTTGTCTCATGAAAAAGTAAAACAATCTGTGATGGCAAGATCCAGTGCTGAGGCTGAGTATAGGGCAATGGCGCATACGACGAGTGAGTTGACTTGGCTACTACATTTCCTCCAGCAAATTGGGATTCCAGTTCAACTTCCTTTACAGTTGTTCTGTGACAACTAGGCAGCTAGTCATATCGCTGCCAATCCGGTGTTTCACGAGAGAACCAAACATATTGAGGTTGATTGTCACTTTATTCGGGACAAGATAGTAGCTGGGGAGATTATGACTCCATTTGTGAAATTTGAAGATCAGCTTGCAGATATGTTTACCAAAGCGTTAAGCCGTACACGTCTTACAGCGATTTATTCCAAGCTTGGATTATATGATATATATAGTCCAGCTTGAGGAGGAGTGTTAAGAGTATTCAGATAGGATGTGTAAATTGTTAATAGTGTTAGGGTAGTATGTGTAATTCTTAGTATTGTAAGTTAACTATAAATACAATGATATATGAGAATTAGGTCAAGCTTTTGACCTCTTGGTTTCTCTTCAATATACTATGTTAATCCTTTACACTTAACACATTTCAATCACTTCATTTCAAAGTTCAATATACGTCAATTTGTCTTTAATATTACTCTATTTACATCATTTGAATAAAAGGGCTTAAGGCCCGAAGGTTTGACAAAGTTATTTTAAATTTTTAAAATTTTTGGAGAAGCTACTGGTAATTGAGCCCTTTGCCAGCAAGCTACCTGTGAAGTGTTTTGGTGGAGCTACCGATTGCTCATGTACGTGCTATCGGTAGCTAAGCCTTTTACTCGCGAGCTACCGGTAGCTCAAGACTTGCTATTGGTAGATGAGTCCAGTTTTCTCCAAATTCAATTCTTTTTCAATTTCAACTCACCCAATCTCGTATAACATTCACCCAAACTCATAACATTAAATTTTATACAAAATGTAGTCCGTAAAAGTTCATTATACAATCCTTTAAACACTAGTACAAGTCCAAAATAATTTACACCATTGTTTTATAAAATACAAGCTTAAAGCCACAATTCGGTTTCTTCTCAACAAGGCCCCAAGTGAGGGACGTCCACTGACTCTTATTCCGCACCTGAAATGTTGTCCCCATAAACAGTGAGCTACACTCAATAGTGTATCTCCTAAAGAGGCTATCTCCCAACCCAAATGTATATGAAATGTTCACCTGTAGTTCAGCAATCAAATAAATATTCATCCAAGAACACACAACTTGAAGATTAAATGTCACAATGCTAAGCCATGTTATAAGTTGAAACTCACACGTACAACGTAACCTGAGTATTCACTGGCTCCTATAAGACATGCAATGCTATTACCTCGACATTCCAAGCCCCTGCCATTGATGTTGTACATCCAATGATTATTTTATAAAATGGCCATGTGTCTTTGTTTGGTAGGTGATTTCTTGGACTTGCACCATCGGTCCACCACTCCGACACAGATTTTGGTATCCTACATCTGATTCCGTTTACACCGATACACTTTTTTGGACTTTTACCATCGAAAGTGTATAATCCAGTAACCGGGTCTTGCACCCGAGGGAGAGTCTAGCACTTCTTGTTATACCCAATACAAATTTTAAATGCAATATGTGCGACTCAGTCGGACATAGGTCCAACCTACCCAAGTCCACGTCTCAACTACCAAGAATAGTGTTTGATCCAAAAACATGCACATACACCCACACACATGTCAAATGCCCACTAATGTGATGCTACCAGTGCATATGCTACGTAATGAACAATTACATGTCATATCAGTATGTAACTAAGTTTTCAATTTCAATTTCGACATCATGTTCAATATGTCATGAGCATATCATGAACAATTCCAAATTCTCAATGAAACTTATATCATTAAACATATAATTACATTCTAACGTCATCACCAAGCATGCTATATCAATTTCATTTAAATAACATACTTAATCAATTATAGACATTTTATCAAAAATCCAAAAGGTACAAAATCATGTAAACAAATAATCATACCCAATTTATCACATTCTTATGAAATCACGAAACAAGTAATTTCTACAACCCAGTAAAATTGGTTTTATACATTTTTATACCATTTTTCGTACTCTAGTTACACTAGAAATACATTTTGACAAGTGATTCATCTCAAATCTTGCTACTCATTTCATATAAAATCCTTAGTTGAAATAAATCTAGTTAGGAGAAGAACCTTACCTTTTGAAGTGTAATACGAGTGGTAGAAACTCTCAAGAACCCAAATCAAGCTTCAAATCTTCATTTCCAAAAATTCCGTTTTTGAGACGTTGGTGAAATCCTCGATTGTTGGTATGTAGATGTAGCTCTCATCGCGTAGATCAACTTTTGTTCTTGGTTCGAATTGATACGACAAATGGTTGACCCTATATCGTATAGAGAAGCTTGAAGAAAACTCCTCTTTCTCTCTCTTCAATATTTTATTCGAACTAACTATAAAATATTTTTCGTATTGCGTAATTAAAATCTGATCGCATTTATTTTAGTCTCGTAAAACGCAAAAAATCTGTCTGTATTGGAATTCAACGAAAATTGGCTGGGCAACTAGATTTTACGAGACGAATCTAAATATGATGTCTGTTTCGTCATCTGAGTTTTAGAAAAATTCGAGTTTTCAACTCGTACCATAGCGGCTTATTACTGTTTTACCCTTTTTCATTAAAAATTAATTTTTTTCGGGTTTTACAAACTTTTATGTTTTAAATATACAAAATATTTATATATTAAACATGTAACTTGGATATGTATTGTTGGATATAGTTAGACATGCATGGAGACCTAGGAAGCATTGATACTCGCTGGGGGGTCGCCGTGACAGTGTCAGGCATGTGTCTGACACGGATATGCAGGGACACGGCTGGACATGTGTCCAACACTTGTAGAAATGTCTTGTACAGTAGATTTGAATTTTTTTAGTTGGATATGGCTTGGATACGTAGGGGATACGGGAGGACACGAGAGGGACACGGTAGGATACGGCGGGGTACTTTTGTTATTTAAAAAACTTAGGGGACTAAAACAAAAAAAAAGAAGCCAAAGCTATGTCATTTGGCTTGAAAAAGAAAAAACAAAAGGTAAAAGGGAGAAGACAGTTGAAGCTTCGACACTTCAGTGTGTTCGAGAGACAGAGAAAGAGAGAGAAAAGAAGCAAAGGGGAGAACGAGCTCCAAAGGACTAGAGGAGGAGAAGGAGAGGGAAGAGGAAGACTAATCTACGACTGCGATCTAGACCTACTTTTATTTCTGCAGGTTTCTTTTGTTTTTTTTTTTTTTTAGATTTGCTACTACTGATCTTACTTCTTCTAGTCTGTGTGGACTTTCAAAAAATTTGATTAGGTTAATTTGATTGGGTTAGGGTTTTAGGGTTTTCAAAATTTGGGAGTTTTTTGTTATTATTGTGCTATTGTTTTTCTCTGTCTGCTTGCTGAGTTGTTGCCTTTGAGGTTTTTTTTTTTTGGTTCTGGTGCTGTGTTGCTGCTTTTGGGATTTTTTTTGGTCTTGATCATCTATGTTGCTGCCTTCTGTGTGCTGTACTGCTGCCTGCTGGTTTTGAATACCGACAATTGCTTTCCTTTTGTTTTTGTGGTTTTTTGTTAACAAACTTGTGCACTATGGATGTATCTTTTTGAATCTTTGATCTATTTTAATTTAAGTAATGTTTGCTATGTCTTGGTTATTTTGTTATTATTAATGTTGTTATATATAAAAAATATATAATTATTTTAATTAGTTGTATCCTTGCTGTGCTCGTGTCCTATATTTTGAGATTTTGCCGTATCGTTGTATCCGTATCATATCGGATACGACACCCATGTCGAAAAATCCGACTGTCTTGGAATTCAACGAAAATTGACTGGTTAACTAGATTTCGTGAGACGAATCTAACGGTGATGTCCGTTTTGTCATTCGAGTTACAGAAAAATTGGGTTTTCAACTTGTACCGCAACGGTTTATTGCCGTTTTTCCTTTTTAATAAAAATTTAAATTTTATTGGGTTTTACAGACTTCTATGCTTTAAATATATAAAATATTTATATACTAACCATGTAACTTGGATATGTATTGTTGGATATAATTAGACATACATGGAGACTTATGAGTGTTCAATATGGAATCTATTACCCTTAGTAAATAAATGGAGAATGTTCTATGTAATCTTCTAGAATATGACTGAAGAAGTCCTTGGCCAAGGCAGAATGATAATTAGAAAAAGAGTTTTTAATTGATCATGACGAGTCATAGTACTAAGATCGAACACATAAGATTGAGTTAGGGGCTTGATAGTAATTTCATACCTTCTTAATTCAATTGGGGCATTGTGTGATAGAAGAATTGAATTGCACGACAACTGTGGATTGAATTGCATGACAAATGTAGATTGAATGAGTTCTTATTTCGTTTTATCTGGAGGTTGATTGTGATATGCAATTAGATGTCACTCATGATTAGTAGAAGCCCGAAGAATAAAATTAATATTAATTATTTTTTCACAAAGGGAGAATTAAAAGAGTTCTAATTTAAGTTAAATTAAAAATAGTTCTAATTTAAGATGCTACTTGTAGTCAGTATCAAATGTCTACAACCAGGTGTACTTGAACCTATAAGGTCACACACAATAGAATTGATTAGAAACTAAAGAATAAATGAGAGAAAATAAATTTAGAGTTAATTGTGGTGAAAACCTAATTAAAAGTTAATTAGGGACTTTATTATAATTAATAATTAATAAAGGGGTTATATGTAATTATGAGATAATTACAACTAGATCGAGACTAGGAATAGAGTCTTCTAAGCCTTATAGATACCGTTATATAGAAGGTGGATATATGAGATAATAACTCTCCCTTGCTAGCACAAGAAAAATCCACTTGCATCCTTTCTCTCTAGTAGTTTTTTAAAAGTTGACGTAGTACTTTCAAGTTTCTCAATTCGTGTGGATACCGATAGAGGCCAAATAATTATGAGGTTTGGGGTAAAAATTAAATTCAAATTTGAAGATTTAAAATTTTTGAGAAAGCTTAAAGATTGTTAAAAGACACTTCAAGAGGTAACCGTTAATCTTCTCTATAGATTTAAGGTTTCTCGGCTTGTATTAAACATGAATAGATCTTGGAATAAAGAATCAATATTTATTTTTAAATTCCACTGTGTTGGTTATATGATTCCTTTTAATATTGCTAAAAGGGTTGCCCAATGAGATTCCTTCTACTGATAATCCTCAATTGGCATCTCTAGTGTCTCAAATGCTTAATTTTTTTGCATCCTCCATGAATTTAAGCAAGCATAAAGAGCCACCAATGCTACCAAATTCTAATAATACTCAAGAGGGGATCAAGGCCATGACGAAGATGTTATTTGGAATAAAGAGATAGAACAAAAAACTATTATTACAAGTTTGAAGACCAGCAACACACAAAACAAATTTGGGGGAGGCTACAATCGAAGGGCAAACCCTAGGTGTAATGCCTAGTCAAATTTACTATTTACATCACTGCTCATAGCCTTGTTATTGTGAACGGGTATTGTTCACAACCCTAAAGTGTACTGATTTTGATTTTACATTGCTATCTTACATCAACATGACATGGCTTTTCCAGGTGTTGTATATGAAAAGGAAGCCTTATAGGAAAATGAGGATGAGGTATGGCATGCTTATGTGTTTCGGTCCTATTTATGTGTTCACTTGGCAATTTTGGTTGGGCGGAAACAAGGATCAAAATATCGTTTCGAAACGGTCGAAACGTCCGAAACGTTTACGTTTCCAAGGAGATTGAAATGAATCAGTGATGGAATCGAAATTCTAATACATCGAGGTGTTCCATAATGGTTCGAAATGTTATTATATTTCAATGTATTTGCACAATTATTTTGGAATGTTTCAAAGTATTTCAAGATATTTTGGTATATTTCGACAAATGTTTTGAAAAAATATTTCTAATTTTTTTTATTTTTTTCATTCTATTTCCGAAACGGGTCGAAACGTTTCCGAAACACATCGAAATGTTTCCGTTTCTTAGGTGACCGAAACAAATGCACCAAAACTAAATTTTGATCCTTGGGTGGAAAGCAATGTGTTCAAGTTCAGTGCCTAACTGGCCACTTTGGGTTTGAAGTGCTTCATAAATCTTGGAGTAGGTCAGGTTGTTTTGTTTTGGAGTGGAATTTCAGCTATTCCTATCCATTGGGGTGGAATACTATCATTTGTCCATTCCTTGAGTACATGTTTGCGGTTATCAAGTCAGATTTATGAGGGTACATTCAATGGGCAATCCTGTAGAGGTTGTAAATACTTTTATGTATTTGGGAATTATCCAATTTCTTAAGAAATTTTAATTATGTTCAGAAATTTCTATCAATTTGTTCATCAATAATTAACCTATATGAATGCGGGGATGTTTTGTCATGTATGACACCATTGAACATAAAGTGTTATTTGTTTGCCTTGGCCTTATAGCCTTATTGCGCCAATCATAGTTTTAGTGGGTTTTCTATAGTTAACCTAACTACTTGCATCTAGGATAATGAATCCGACGAATTCAGTGTTTGGCTAGGAAAAGAGCATAAGTACAATGTTGTTGAACATTTAAAATTCAAAATGCTGATTTACTAGCTTATAGTCTTTGATATCGATAATTCTCCTATTAGTAATTTAGTAAGTCCCTTGGTCTTGTTATCTGTACATATTTCAATATCTCCATTTTCAGTCAAAAACTTGTGCTTAAAGACTTTGATATTCTTTTATATGGCTGTACTTAGTATTGATGAGTTCCAAATATTTATTGGCTCAATTGTTTCAACAGAGAGCTGCATATCACATTGCTCTTCGTTCTAAAGTAGATTGCATTGAGATTGACGTTTCTCGTTCTTCAGATGGCGTGTTGTTCACTCTTCATGACAGGTAGTTGTCAGCTCTTATCTTTATACATAAAGTCTTACAGCTGACATTTTAATGAATATTTTTTTGCTCCAAAGGACGAGCTAGTTTAGTTAAGAACGGTTTCTGCATAAGCATCATTATGAACTGTTGACTATTCCACCTCCTTTGAACACAATATATTCTGATTTGCATAGTTCTTGTTTTCATATGGTCTTCTCGATGTGAATGGAGAAGGTGGCTCAAGCTGACCTTCTTTCTAGCAGTATGATCCTTTTTGATCAAATGAGGGTGGATAATATGGGGATATTATGGCCATGAGGCAATGGAGAGGAGAAAGAATAACAAAAAATAGTTCCAATTAGGGAGCGATATTCTTGCCAGAGCCAAGAAGCTTCACACATTACAACTAAATTAGTTTGAGAGATATCTTGAGTTCCTTTACTTTCGAGGAGAACTATAATCTTGAATATAGGAGATCTAACTAGGTTGCTATGCAACAAAGTACTTCAAAGCAAAATGACCTACTAGGTGCAAATAGCAAGCTACTAAGGATGCTAAATGACCAAGTAAACCGCTGGATGTAAACTAAATTATAAAATGTATTTCACCCGATATCTAGTAAAAGTCCAATGAAGGGCATGACCCATGGTTCAATGTCGTGGTATCAGCCCTTAACTCGGGGGCCACTGAGACACATCGATCGTGGCGCAGTATCGGCCGATACGAACAAAACACTATATAGAAGGCTTAAAAAAATTGAATTAATTGAAAAAATTTGTAATAAATATAAACATCATCATTCATGCATCATATCTCTAAAAGACATTATTTAGCACATTAATCATTGAAAAAAAGAATAATAAGGATGCTAACGAAAAATATTTATTATCATCTACATTCAAGGTTGATATATTTAATTTGTAATTTTTAAAAATTATAAAAAAATATAAGTGTATATATATGGTTAACTTAATAGCTTTAAAAATGAAAATCTATTTATAAAGAAAATTTTCATTTAATTGTTTAATATATATCTAATTAAAAATTATATGTATTTTCTCCATTATGTACATTTAATTATTAAATCATCAATATATATACAAAGCAAACTTAAGAAGTTTAAGTTCTAATTAAATTATATGATAAATACTAAAATTTATATAATTAAAAAAATTGGACTAAAACCGAAAAAACAAAAAAGAAGGGGGAGGAAATAAATTTTTGGGTCTGTTAATTAAGGCAAAGCCCAAAAAAAAAACAGAACGAGAGAGAGGCAGACTTCGACACAGAACGAGAGAGAGAGAGGCAGAGCAAAGACGATGGGTCTGGGACTGGGAGTCGACGCTGGTCGCTGAAGGCTCGCGGGGAGTATGATGCTAGGTCGATCGATGATGCTGATTAATGCTGATGATCGCTGTGATGATGCTTGGTTCTCCGCTACTGCAAAGAAGAAGGAAAATAAGAACAAATAGTAGGAAATGGTCTCTTATTAGGGAGATTTACCACAAATTTTCAGGTTTGTGTTCAATTTTTTTTTTTAATTTATTGTTTTGTTTTTATTATGGTAAAAGGGGGTCTGATTTTAGGGTTCAACTTCTCATTTTTTTGCCTTTTTTTTGGCATTTTCTTTGTTGTTTGAAAGTTGGTAGACGATTCTGTGATCGGCCGAGTTAGACCGAGTTGAACCGAGTTGAATCCGAATTTGTCCGAGTTGGCCCGAGTCAGAACCGATTCATGGTAGACTCGTGATAGTCTTGTATCGTGTATTGTTATCGGATCGTTGTCTGCCGAGGCGGATACGACTCGACCAAGTCGTATCCGACTCGGCCGATACTTTGAACCTTGGCATGACCAGAAGAGGACCAATCAAGAATTTATTAAACATGTAGAAGTATGATGTGAGTAATATGCTATTTAAGTTACATCAAAAGGATGGTAATTTGGCAATTCTATCGTCTGCTTGACATGAGTATATGGTCCACGGGTCCTATTCTTGGTCAATTTTCTATGCATTCAGCAAGAGCAGCCGGACGGACTACTATAGTTAATCTACAGGCTACTAAAGTAGAGTTAAGTCAAAAGGTATGTTATAGCAGCCTTTCCAAGTGAGAGCCTTTGGGATTTCTAGTAAACCCCTATGATGTGGTAAAGGGAGGATATTAGGGGAAGCAGTGAGTGGAGATTCCCTTGCAGAGAGCCAGATGAGGGGAGATCTTCACGTTCGGTTCGGAGGGCGGGGATACCTCGATCCTACTATAATTATGCCTTTGAATGTTACTTGGTTCAACTCTATTTGTGACATTTTCTCGTATGTGGGACTCTCTTTCTTCTTGGGTAGATAAGCAATCGTCTTTCATTTGGATATTGAGTTGTTTTTATAATAATAAATTAAGTCAAGAATAATAATCAAACTGGAGGATCTTGCCAGGATAGCTTGGTAAGCAATCAAGCAGTTATGTAGGCGCAAACTCCCAGTTCTTTCTCTTATTTCTTTGAACTTATTTCCTTACCTTTTGGTCTTTAAGTTGGCGCCTTGCTGCCCAAAATTTCCGGCATCTAAAATTCTGAATCTCTTACAACCAAACACTTTTGAAAATCATGCTATTTCCAATCCTCTTACATCCCATAGCTTATACATTTTCTTCTACCTTGCAAAACCCAAATTCTGCTTTTTTGCCATAATTAAAATTTACCAAGTAGAGGTGGCATTGTTTGTAGAGTACTACAGCTTCCTCCACCAAACACTTCTAAAACTCTTCTGTGAGTTCCTTCTTTAAACTACACCATTATTTGATATATATATATATATATATATATATATATATATACTATTCTTAGGGTTTTAATCTTGAAGGTGCTGACTGCTCTGTACTAGAGATGCATCTATCAGAACTTGTACTACCTATGAGAATATTCACATTTTCCTAAATTGTCAATTGGCTAAATAATGAGGATCGTGTTGAAGTTAGATAACTAGTATAGATTTTCTTTTAAGGTTTATTTAGTTATTTGAATATTACTTGGTATTATCTTTCTAGTGGTAGTGATATATTAGGAGTCTTTATTTTGGGGTTCTTGTTTTCCAATATAAAGGGATACATGTAAGGGTTTCATTTAGACTTGAATTGATTGAATATTGAGAATTATTTTCTCCTCAAGTCTCTTTCTCATCTCCTTAATTCTTCCTTTTCTCGTCCCTTTCTTTTCTTCACCTGTTATCATCTCCTTAATTCTTGTCTTCATAATCTGCATCATTAAATAATAATGAAGCTGTTCGGAGATTTGATTTGCATATGACACAGGCAGGGATTTGCAGCGGTTATCTGGGAACAGTTCTTCTAGGGTTGGGTTCTTGAGCAAGAAAGAGGTTAGAATTTTTTATTTGGATTTCTGTTAACTGACTTAAGTTGTTTCTGATATGCTGTATGATGTCTTCCCATCTGGGTGATGATCTAGTCAATGTTTTCACACTCTGTAGTCAATCAATAATGTATTCTAATAGTATGTAGGCTGTTGTATGAAATCTGAACTAAGATCTCAGCCTCTTTGAGACAAGAGGGAACATAAAATGTAATGGAAGAAAGTCATTTGTGGGAGTGGTCTCATCAAACATTTCATACTTACATTTAATGCTTCCCTATGTCTTTTTTTCTGTTAAAGTATTTTGAGCAACCCTATTGTGACTCATCTAATATTAGTAGCATCAGATTGTCCTTCGAAAGAGAAGAGTGGTAGACAAGTGTCGAGCTGTTTTCCTCCATGTAGTGGCTACAATTAAGGGTCTCTGATGTTTTGCCTGGCCTTCATATTCTTCGACTCTGCTTTATTATTTAATTACATAAAAACCATTGCCCAACCTATCCATTCCTTTTCCTCGTTTTGTAGATTAGAAACACATTATTCATGCTACAACTGAATATCATTTATTGTCTCAGAATATATGCTAATGATCGAAACAGTCTACTTGTTATCCCAACAACAAAATGCAATATCTGCTTTTGTATTCTCTTACTTGTAGATATTGAGTGGTCGGTTGACTATAAGAACCCTTGGTCACTACAAGTGCTATGTTAGTCTCTGATGTAGAGCATATAGGAGAAGTTTTTTTACGAGCCTTTGAACATCCAAAGAAGACCAAGCCTAGACACCTTAATGGTGGCAGCCTCCTGTGATCATTCCACAAGCTGTTTATGTTTTTCTTGAGTCTTTTATTTTATTTTAAATTCTATTTTTTGTATGTTTTCATGTTCTACATAGTGTTTCTTTTGATCATTAGTCATATTTAGGGGTAGTTTGGTTGTTAGGGTTTTATTTTAAAAGTCAGTCATGTGACTGTTTTGGGCTGCTTGGTCATTTTAGTGTCTTTATTTCTACTGGACAGAATTGGAGCCCTTAGATTTACTTTAATTAAAGGGCTGAGATTGACTCTTTTATTAGGGCAACCCTAGGGACCTATAAAAGGGTTGTTCCACATTGTATTCAACAGCTTTTGGAATAATATTAACGTATTTTTTGCTTTCTACCGCAACCAACCTTCTCTCCCTCTCTTAGGGATTGAGTGTGGGTGTTTAAGCTAGTCTTTTAGCTTGATCCAGCTCTCTGACTCTCCTTATTGGAATTTTCTGTTCTTCATAAGCTAATTGCATTAGTCTTTCTGGCGAAGTTAATACCTAAGCTATATTTATATGAATATCTTCTTGAGTGACACTAAGTTGAAGATAAAAAGGAGTATTCTTATCCATAGAACTAATACATGACATGAAGGGTTTTAGGAGAAAAATGTTATGAAATAGCAAGAAGTTTATCTAGCTGTTTCCTTATTTTCTTTAACTCTAATAGTGCCATACAATAAGGAGAAATGGAGATTGGTCCAGTACTAGGATATACCTTGATAGTAAATTCTCTCTCTCTTTGTTGGGGTAATCCTGATAACTCATAAGGGAATACGCTAAGAAAATCACACACCACTAAAATGATATCAGATGAGGTATCACCCCGTTTTTCGCAAGGAATCCCAAACTATTTTCTACTTTAGTTTTAGGACAACGTTTACCCACCATAGGGAACGGAGGTGGAGATTGACACTCACTTGTGAACTCTACATCTTCTGAGGTATGAAACATGATTCTCTTATGGTGGCAATCTATGATAGCGTGATAGGAAGACAATAAGTCCATTCTAAAGATTATGTCATATCTGATTATTTCTAAGGCAATTAAGTACACAATCCACTCAATATCACACAATTCTTGCACACCTTAGCCTTTTCCAAGCAATCTCCCATAGGTAAGTTTACACACAATGTGCAACCCAAAAGTTTGAATTTTAATCCAAAGGCAGTAACATATGAAGTGTGAATAAAAGAATGGGGTGCCTCTGGATCAAACAAAATATGTACTCAAGAATTGTAAAGAAGAACAATACTTTTAATCACTTCGTTAGAGTCATTGCTATCTGGTATGGTCATAGTGTAGATTCGAGGTTGGACTTCAGTAACTATTGCTCTACTTCTTGGCTCTTTCTGGTGTGACTGGTTTGGAAGTGACTGTAAATGTCTTGCTTGAGTTGATGGTCCTACTGTTTGAGTAGCGTAAGGATGTTGTGATGAAATTGATTGAATCCTGATTAGTCACTGATTTCTGTAGTGACTTAGACTCCCCCAACCAAAACATTGTCTTGTATCATTAAAGGTTCTGTCCCCATTTCCAGAACTCTATCCTTATTTTGAACCTCTCATTCCATTGGTACCTTGCTCTGGATGCTTGTATGTGGTTGTCTTTTGGCGATTACCACCATTGCCACTATTCTCAGTGACTTCCCCAGTTTTGTTGTCGATTGCTAATATTTTGAGTATCCTCCAGGACTTTTCTTACCAGCATCGTTGGTTCAACTAGTTTCTTATAATTTCTCAATTGATGAGCTATGAGGTGGCCTTGTATAGGTGCTTGGTCTTCTTTGCCTCAGGTGTGCCTAATTCGGTGGCAAAGCGAGACAGTTCAACAAATCTATCCCTTTTCTTAATTTTGCATATGGTGAAACTCTCAATCTGCTTCTTATGCTTGACAACCCGAGCGATTTACCATTGTATTTAGTAACCTAGAAAGATGTAATGGTCAATTTGTGAAATTACTTGCTCGCTAAAGGGTTAACTTTTAGGTTCTATGCCTAATAAGGGCAACGGTAAGAGAATTTCAATTTTGGTAATTCTTTTAGGAAATCTCTCTTTTATTCCCAACTAAGTTCTACCGATAGACGTATGTCTACTGGCAACCTTGTTTAATATTAGGGGGTATTGTGGTGCATAATTTAGCTTTAGCGACTTCTTTCTAAATGACTAGGTGGAATGAATACTTGGTATATTGTACTTCAAATCATGTTGTTCATAAAATAGCGAACTTCAGGTTTAAGTTGTTTAGAGAAATGTTACGATTAGGCTAGTCAATGGATCGGATTTTAATCTGAATTCGATTCGGCTCCGAATACGTGTAAGCGGATATGGGTTGGAATTCTAATATGTTAATCCGAATCTGTTTAAGAGACTTTAATTGGATTCGGATATGGATACATAATAATTTGATCTATATACATGTAAAATATACATGAAATGCCTATGAAGTGATTATTGTCAATTGGCTCACGCTTTGTTTAAAAAAAAAATGACACACGCCAACTAAAAGTAGAAGTGAGAATAGAAAAAATGATGCTTTATCTTCAGACTTTCCAATTCGTTTCCCTCTTTCTTTATTCTTTTTTATCTTTTCTCTCAATTTCTCTGGTCCTTTCTAGACCTCTCTTTCGCCTCATTCATTCATTCTCTCTCTCTCACTCTCTCATTTTTTCTCCTATTTTTGACATGGTTTCGAATGCATTCTCCTGCTCATCGTGACCCTTGATGGGCCTCTCTCCCATGGATCTCCTCCTCATCGCAATCCATTCTACCCACTAGTCATATCTCGCGCTGTCTCTTTCTCTCTTTCACTATCTCCTTGAATCACTTTGGCCTCCTCATCAAGGGTGGAATTCTCGGAGAAGGTTGTCTCAGAAGCTCATTGAAGACCTGCAAAGCATGCATCCTTTTTATTTTAGATCTAATGAGTTTTTTGTATTTTACATTCTTTTTGGACCAAGTTTATGTACTTCTTGATGAAATTGTTATTAAATTTAGTTGCAAGTATTGATTTGCTGTTGAATGTAATATAAAATGGAGCTAAAATTAAAGTAAAATTGTTTTGTAATTCAACCATTACTTGAGTCGGATCTGACCGGATTTCCAATTGTTAATGGATTCAAATATAGACATAAATATTTTAATACGTTGGATTAACGGATTGGATCCATACTGGATTTTTTTTTAATCGGATTCGGATTTGGATCGACTGAGATCCGGTCTGGATCCAATTCATTGACAGGCCTAGTTACAATATTTTCTGTTCTTTTGTGTAACATCTGCATTCAATATTTTACTGCATCAAATCTAAGGCACAAGTGAATAATGTTGACCCATTGTAGATTAAAGAACTGGATGCTATTCATCGGTTCCCATTCGAGTTCCAGGATCTAGAGGTTCCTACCATTGAAGATGCATTGAAGGTATAATCTGGATTCACTTCTAAAAATTTTATCTTTCAATACCGAAAAAGAAAAGAAGAGAAGAAGAAGGGCTAAATTTTATTCACATTTTTCTTAGTATCAATATTGTACTTGAAAATATGCATGTCGATCTTGGTTGACCATCATCAGTGGAGTTGTCTGTAATGTTACTTGAGACATATCTTGCCATGTTTAATTGTCTTTCATTGTTTGCCTTTTCTGTTGCTCATGAGCCTTTGAACATGTTCTCTGATGACAGTCACTAATGATGTTTTCCAGTTGATATCAAGTTCCGTTCGGCAGGTAATTGTTGATGTGAAAGTTGGCCCCCCATTGTATGAAAAAGGGCTCGCAAAGGATATTATTTCTGCTGTGAGTTCATTCTTTTTTTCCTCTAGTTCTGTTAACTCAAAATCCATGCTTGAACATGAAGGGCTATGCTCTTGAAGATGCTAGATTTGATTTGTCCTTTATTGTTTCGTAGAAATCTATATAATAAAACAGAAATGTGTTTGAATTTTATCTCAGTCATATTTTTCCCTTCAAAACTATTACCAATTACTTACATCACTCATCATTCATTTATCAAACTTAAATGTCAAATCACATCACTCATTTATATCACATGTTTAATCATTTGTATTTATCCTCCCTAAAAACATTACAGTACTCATTTCTATCATATATTTAATATATTTTGAAAAAATTTAATATAATGAGATCGATTTTTTGAACGCTAGAATTTTATATTTTATCGTGCCTTTAGACACGAGTTATGACTAGTACTATATACTGTATCTTATCTATAAGACACACAATGATGGGTAATATTGAATATTTAATGAAATGCAAGATCACAAAAATGGAGATTATCCATTTGGACATTTATTTCCAGAGGTGGGTGCAACTCAGCTGTAATTTAAAAGCAAATGTAGTTGTTTATCTAGATTTAATGTTTTGCAAGGGAGACCACTTCGTTATCATTCCGCTAGCCGAAATAAAACCGTTCTTATTAGAAGTACAATTTCAGGAAACAATTTTCTTGATGCGCTTGCAAACATGTTCTACATGATGGTAGGTGTCACAGGGGTCAAAATTACTCACAATTTTTTTGGCTTTGTGATGGAACTAATCTCATCCAACCCATTGAAGAGGTTCTCACAGACAATTTCACAAAACAACACATGCAAGAGATTATAAGATAAAGTACAAGGGTGTGGTTAAGGGTCTGCTTACAAAATGTTTACCCTTTCTGTCTTAGGGTATTCTGCAGGCCATAGCAGTATTTAAAACCTAAAATGATAGTTATAACCCAATTGTCTAGACCATACTGCCACCAACCAACCTTGGCCAAGTAGACCATGCAGTCGACACCCCCATTTGCTAGGTAATGCTGGCAGCATGCAGATCTCACTACAAGGGTCTGGGCTGGTGTTGTTTTCCACCAAACTCCCCAGGCCATCTTAACTAATCAGAAACTCCTTACCATTGCTAGAGCAGTTGTGTCCCATAACCGCCTAATGAGTCAGCCAACAACTGCCCACAACCGCTTGCACAATCAGCCAATGTCATCCTTGTCCATCTATAGAATCTGCTGTCTTTAAAAACATGCCAAGCCATGTCCAACTCTTGAGTTGGTCTTCAAAGCATGCAAGCCACCTGATGTAGAACGAAAAAGAAGAAGAAATAAGAAAATAGAAAAGGAGAAGAAAGAAGGGGTGTAAAGGATTTACATCATCCTCTCAAGGAATCGGTCAAGAAACAAACAAAGTCTCTACAAAGAAACACTTATTAATATCACTCTCTTTACCCTGAAATAGTTGGGGTTACATCAATATTTATAGGCCAAGTCTCTTACTAAAATAAACTTATTCTCCTACTAAAATTTTAAAAGAGTTTTTTAATCAAACTCTCAAATTCATATTCTACTAAAACTCTATAATAGTTTCGTAATCAAATTCTAACTAATACTCTTAGTCAAATAAATATTTCCTAACTAATAATACTAAAACAAATAATAAAATTCAATTCTTCAATTTAAAATCATCCAATCCTTTTTTGATCTCAATCATCACCTTGTTTAACCCAATCGTGTCACGAAATGTTGCCTTTGTGAGGCTTCCACCAGCCATGAGTCCCACTTATGTATAGGTCCCACATTTTCTTGGCTCTCAGATTGGTGTGCCTTGCCAAACCCAACACAAGGTTTCTCAATGTTTGCCTTGCTTTGGCATGCAAGGCTAGGGGAGCATTAGTGTTGCCAAGCCAAGTTCTCCCAAGGAACACCCCCAATATATGTGCTTTAGGTAAAAAAATCCAAGTGCCAGTAGTAAACATCAACATGTTGAGAAGTCATAACCATATTTATGAAACTCCTACTGTTGCACATGCCTTGGCATTTCTGAATGACTAGCTTACCAATTAGCCCATTGGCCATGTGGACTTGCACTGCTCTGCATCTGACCTTGCCAATCTCCGACCGAAGTGTTTCCAGCCACTTGTACATTAATCTCAACACGTACCCAAGTCTTTTAGGAGCCATCTTTGTACTTTGGGAGTGCTCACCTAAGCACGTTCCCACCCAGCATGCCATGGTCATGCTGATCTGTTACGGGGCTAACTATGGGGCACATGTTCTATTGGTTTAGTTCACAATGTGTTAGAATATGTGGAATATTTTGATTAATGGGCATTCTTGTAATTTTCTCTTATGTGCTTAATAATATAAATAGGGAGGAGCTTAGAATGAGAATATGTCATTCCATTCTCTCAGGAAAAGCTCTCTTCTTTCTTATTTTCTTATTTTGTACACAAACCTTAGAAAACTTCAACTATTATTTTTCAACTTGGTATTAGAGCTTAAGGTCTGTATCTTATTGAAAAATAGAAAAACAAGTTTTTGGTAAAGAAACAATGATACAAAACGAAGGGTTCTTATTAGCGAGCAGTCATGATGATGTCAGCCGAACAAGGTCGAGAACCCTAGTCTGGGGTCGAAAATTTATGAGCAATCCAATGGTGATTTTTTTTTCCGGATTTTTTAGAAATCTTTTTGAGTTGGTTTTCAATTTTTCAAATGTTTTTCGAAAAAAGGGTTCCAATTTTGCGATATGTTGTTTTTGAGTATTTTCTAGGTCTAATCTCTCCTAATGGATGTGATCAGACTTGAGGGAGATATATTTGTGCTGCCCATTGTCATTCAGCTAGATTTCTTGGTGAAAACAATCCCTTTGCTGCCTTGCAGTGAGTTTTTTGGTGGCTATTCAGCTACTATTTCACTGTACGTGGCTAACAGTCTGTGTTTCTTCTTGTTGTTTGAGTTCCTCTTTGTTGCTTGGTTGTTATTATTGGAGCTATCCTACATTCTTGTGGATTCCTAGACCAATTGCAACATCATGTTTGGTAGCTCCGGTAGTGGTGTAATGGGTCAATTTAGTACCCAAAATGAGAACCCTACGCGACAAATTATGACAGCTAAGCTAGATGACATTAATTATTTCGCATGGTCTTATTCTACACTTTTGGTTATTGAGAGCAAAGGAAAGATGGCATATCTTGATGGCACCATCGTTGAACCAAAAACTACAAATTCGTCATTTTCTAAGTGGGATGCAGAGAATTATACTATTATGTCTTGGCTTCTACATTTAATGCACACTGATATGAGTATGGATATTTGTTTTGAGGACAACTAAGGAGATATGGGATTATGTTGCTCAGACTTATTCTCAGGTGGGCAATGCAGCTCATGACTTGAAGCGTAGGATCCATGAGCACAAGCATAGAGATATGACTTTGGCTACTTATTATAATGTTTTGCAAGGACTATGACAAGAGTTGGATCAATTTCAAGTGTTTCAAGCTGATTACCCCAGTGATGCCTATAAGTTTATGAGGATGGTGGAACAGGAGCGTAATTTTGAGTTCTTAGATGGTCTTAACTATGGATTATGATCTGATTCGCATTCAGATTTTATGATGCGATCCACGACTTTCTCTCAATGAGGTATTTGCTTATGTTCAAGGCGAGGACAATAGAAGGAATGCCATGACTCATTCATCATCCAAGAGAGATCTGCTCCTGTTTCTACCTCTCAATGGGAAGGCAAAGGGATTAATAAGGGTCATGATAGTGGTTGGTGTTAGTTCCTTTTCTGATGACAAGGATAAGGTTGTATGTGATTATTGTGGCAAGTCAAGGCATACTAAAAAGAGTTGTTGGAAACTTCACATCTGGGTAGAGGGCAATGTTTAAAGTATCAGTTGAGTCCGAGTTGACTTGGCCTGGTTGTATCTACCTCGGTCCACATCGAACCAATACACGATACACAAAATCCATGATTCTCACTCGAATAGGCCTTGAATTGGAGACGACTTGGCAAAATCGATGCAACTCGTGTCCAACTCGGTTGGCTCAGATCAACTCATCACCAAGACGGTCGAGTTGTAGTAGAATAACATACCTATATGAAAAACCAACAAATGAAAGGCGAAATAAAAAAAAAAAAAGAAGAAAATCAGAAGAGGAATAGGCTATTGAGACCCTACCAAGAAAATGAAGCAACAAGCTCTCCTTCTCTGTTGGTCTCTCTTTGATTGTCTCAGTTCACAAGCTCTCCTCCTCTGTTCATCTCTCTCTCTCTCTCTTTGATTGAGACCCACAGTAAACACAAACCCATGCCCCTTTTTTATTTTAAGTCTTTATTCCTTTATGTACGGTTAACTTTTTTTGTATATGTAGTTTTTATATACCTAGTACACACGTTATGTAATTACATACACATTACATGGACAAAAATATTTTCTATATTTTCTACAAATTTCTAGAATTAAAAGTTAGATTAAATCATATGTACATTAACATAATAACATATTTGTCAAATTTATAATTGATAGATGCATATTTATTTTTCTTGTTTTTATTTTAAATTTGTTTAAAAATAGGTACTAATATGTTCAAAATAATTATAGTACCACATACTTAAAGCTTAGTATGCTTTTAAATGCTTACAAGTGATGATAAATATTTTCAATAACGCCCTCATAATTCCTTTTCAATATGTTTAATGTGTCAACTAATGTATTTTGGGAATATGATGCATGGATGATGATATTTACATGTTTTACAATTTTTCATTATTTTTCAGAACTTTTTAGGCTTTCTATCTAGCATTTTGAGCATATCGACGGATACCTCGTAGCGACCGATATGTCTTAGTGCCGTTCGAGCTGATGATGGATACCGCGACTTTGAACCATGGTATAGGGGGGTTGCCATGGAAGACTATGTCCCATGCTCATCTCACTTTTGCTGACTCTTCAGCGACTTCTTTAGCTTCCGTTTTAGAGTCTCTGAGTCTTTCTAAGGAGGAGATTGAGGCCCTCTACTGCCTCAATATTGTCACTGTTGCCTCCATATTTGCTCACTTTGGTATACATGCCAAGGCCTACAGTGCTTATTCCTTATCTGGTAGTCCTTCTTGGATCATTGTTTCGGGGGCATTTGATCACATGACAAGTTTGTCAGGTTTGTTCTCTTCTTCTGATACTTATTTAGGTAGGGATGAAGTTAGGATAACAAATGGATCTTTATCTTTGATTTATGGAAAAGGTTTCATTTTAGTTTATTCTTTCATGTCTCTGTCATCTATCCTACATGTTACTCTTTTTTCTACTAAACTTATATCCGTTAGTAGTATAACACCAAGTCTTTAGATTATAGTGTGACTTTCTTTTCAACTCATTGTGTTTTTCAAAACCTAGATACGAAGAGGACGATTGACAGTGGCAATGAGAGGAATACTCTCTATCTATTGGGTTCTCGTACATCTGGATCCCTTGACAAGAGACAAGCCTTCTATTCTATTAGTTGTGGTGTTGGTTTATCAACATATCAGCTCATTTGGTGGCGTTATCGTCTTGGTCATCCTTCTTTTACCTTATTGTAGAGATTGTTTCTTGTTTTGTTTCAAAAGTTGAATGTTTAGCAGTTTCATTGTGAATTGTACGAACTTGCAAAACATAGCATTGTTTCTTCTCCTCTTAGTTTAAATAAAAGCACTTCATCTTTTGTTATTATACATTCTAATGTGTGGGGACCCTCACCTATTCTTACTTTATTTGGATATCGATGGTTTATTACCTTTATTGATAATTATTCTTGTACTACCTGGTTATATTTACTTCATGACAAGAGTGAAGTCTTTGCTTGTTTTCAGAAATTTCATAGCATGACAAGAGTGAAGTCTTTGCTTATTTTCAAAAATTAAAGTGTTTCGGTTTAACAATGGTGGTAAATATGTTAATGGTCAATTTAATTAATATTTGGATAGAAATGGCATTATTAATCTGTTTGCTTGTGGTGTTATCCCACAACAAAATGTGATCGTAAGAATCTTCATTTGTTAGAGGTTGCGCATGCAATGTTGTTCACTATGCATGTTGATGGTCAATTTAATTCATATTTGGATAGAAATGGCATTATTCATTAGTTTGCTTGTGATGATACCCCACAACAACATGGGATAGCTGAGCGTAAGAATCGTCATTTGTTAGAGGTTTCCCATGCAAATGTTATTCACTATGCATGTTCCCAAAATGTTTTGAGGGGATGCTCTTCTTACAGCAGCCTACCTTATTAATCGAATGCCCTCTCGTGTTTTGGTTTTTTAAGTCTCATATCAAGGTCTTGGGTTTTTCATCCTCTCTGTTTCCTATCCTCTTGTATTTGGTGTTTGTTTTGTTCATATTCATGGTCAGTTTTGGGGTAAGCTTGATCCTAGGGCTCTAACTACTTGGTGACAATGCGTTACTATGGCTGTCACTTTTTTTGAGTCCACACCTATTTATCTGGTTCCAAGATTACTCTTCAGGGGGAGCCCAGGAGTGAAGAGTTCCTTGATTCCTCAACCCATACTGCAATTGGAGATCTCAATTTGTGAAGTAGACAAGGAGAAATAGGGTGAGGAAATAAAGGGCTATTGACTTATTCGTGGAGGTAAAATGTTAAGACCACCGATCCATCTCATGCTAACTGGTAGTTGGATTCTTTTGGTCCAGGTAATGATTCTTTGGCTCCACGTAATGATTCTTTGGATCCAGGTAATGCTTGTCATTCTCATATAGCTCATTCTATTCCACCTGTTTCGGATGACACTGATCTTCTCATTGCAGTTCGTAAGGGAGTTTGATCTTGCACTCAACATCCTATTTCAAACTTAGTTTTCCTAGCATGCTTTTGTCTCTTCGTCTTCTATGTCTGTTCCACAAGAATGGAGAGATGCCTTGGCAGACTGTAAGTGGAAGACAACCATGATAGAGGAAATGAGGGCTCTTTAAAAGAATGACACATGAAAACTTGTAGCTCTTCCTAAGGGAAAAAAAATAGTTAGGGTGCAAATGGGTGTTCATTATAAAGCATAAACCTAATGGATCAATGGAGAGGTTTAAAGCTAGATTGGTGGCCAAGGGTTTCACTCAACCCTACAACATTGATTATCACGAAACTTTGCAGTAGTATCTAAGATGAATTCTATTAGAGTATTTCTTTCTTTGGTAGCAAATTTTGGATGGTCTCTGCACCAGCTAGATGTGAAAAATGCATGCCTTCACAGTGATTTGGAAGAGGAAGTGCATATGGATGCACCTCATGGTTTTCCATCTCTAGAAGAGAACGTTTGTAATTTAAAGAAGTCTCTTTATGGTTTGAACCAATCTTTTAGGGTTTGGTTTGAGAGATATAGTAGACCTATGCAAAAGTATGGGTATAAACACAGTCAGGCTGGTCACACTCTCTTCATCAGGCATAAACAAGGAAAGATTACTGTGCTTATAGTCTATGTAGATGATATTGTCATCATCGGTGATGATATTGAACAAATACAAGCTTAGAAATTATCTTTGACTAGAGAATTCGAGATAAAGGATTTAGGCGACTTTAATAATTTTGTGATGTCTACGATGTAGAACGAGTGGTGAAATTTTTGGCATTTTGTATTAACATTGTCAATGTCCTCCAATCCTCCAATTAGGGAATTTATAGAGATTTTAATTTATTGCCTAATTTAATTTGCAAGCTGTTTTATTTTATTTTCTAGTTTAATTGGGATTTTTTTATTTGTTCTTATTTCAAATTCAATTAGGATTCTAGTTTCCTCATCTGATTAGGGTTCTGCGATTATAAATAATCAAGTATGTAACCTATTGATCTCTACTTTTCCAATTGCTCTTGCATACTTAGGAGTCAATAGAGCAGTTGAAGAATCCTATCCTAGTATTAGTTTTGATAATCAACTGGGTAGGGTATTCTGTACTATTTTGGTTCGTCGAATCACGCTCCCTGCATCAGCCTATGTTAAAAGAACACATCTGTTTGTTTACGACTGCATGTTAATAAATAGAAATGGTAGGTATATACGAAATCAATAGCTCTCATTGCCTTAAGCTGATGGGAATAGAACCCTATACTTAACATAAGCTGTCAAAACTGATTTTTTGAAGGAAAGATGTTGGGTATAAACAGTTAAAAAAGGCTGATTGATTCACTTGTAGTCAGTTTTGGGTGGAAGGATAAAGCCAGTACTTATTGTTATGCTTCAGATGACTGAAAACAACAACTAACATCATCCTCCAAGTAGGCTAAAATTATGCACATTGGATCTCATTCTCACTTGCCACCAACACTGGCTTCTGAAAGTTGAATTTAGTCACATTTTCCTTTGATATCTTCTACTTGTGCAACCCATCCTAAAGCCGTTCCAAATCTTCCAGGTTGGGAGGACAGAGTGTAAGAACTGCCTTGTATGGGCTAAAAGTGACAATTTAGCCAGGGATGTGATGAAACTCTCATCAGACACTATGGTAAGAACCTGTTTAGAACCATTTTCCTCCTTTTGTTGGTATTTATCTTCTTTGGATACATGTACTTTTTATCTCTTCATTCCTTTCTTATTGAGATTTTTGTAATTGGAATGTGATTTTCTCATTTTTTATGGGTGAATGCTGAACATTTGACCACTTAAACTGAAGAAACATAATTTGAGTATTTACATTGTTGGTTGGGTCTCTTGTGAGATCCCGTTGTCTTCTGCTCGTCAGTGGTGTAGATATGTTTTGACTGGCTCATTGAGCTTTGTCTTCGGATTCATTTGTTTACCTCTGCATAATTAGCCCTTAAGAATCTGCTTCTCTAACAGTTTAGTTTTAAAAAACTCTGCAAACACTCACCACTACATGTAGAGATAAGGTTCAAGTAGTACTCTTTGCTGGCCGGCCGCATTCCGTTGCAGCATTTGTACCAGCAACATGGATGGATTAGTGTATATTTTTTGTACATCTTTTAGCCATGAAACTGGCAGGACTAAAGCTTATTAGGATGAATAAGAAATATCTCTTTTTTTTTTTTTCTGGCCGACATTTCTCTATACTGAGATTTTGTGTTGGTAATACTGAGCTTATTGACTCTGTTCATATGCATATTAGTGGTGTACGTGATTTTGTAGGTAGGCTATATTGTCATGAAAGATCCGTCTACTGGGGCTAGAAGTAACCTATTGAGGATGAGAGGTGCTGGTGTTGTTGGTGTTTACCACCCTTTAATTGATGAGAAACTGGTGAAAGTTCTGCATGGGTACGTATTCTGCTTGATTTCTTTAACCATGTTTGTGGGGTAGCTGCCCGCTGTATTATTTACATTTGCATATAGAAAACGCGTTTTTTTATGACGATGTTGTACTCGTCATTTCAAATGACATTTTCATCAGTATTCTGTACCCCCTCTTTTTACTTACTTTTCAATCACGACTTGAGAGTTTGAGTTTTTTATAATGAAGATGGCATCTGAAATGGCGTTTGGATTTGTGATTTAAGTTTGAAACTGCATGCATTTAATAAAAATGATTTCTGAGGGCATGGGGTTTGGTAAGAAACCTCACTTGCATGCGTACATAGGTGCGCTTCCATGTTTAACGTGCTAGATATGGACAGGAGGAATAAGAAGGTATATGCCTGGACTGTTGATGATGAGGCCTCCATGCATGATATGTTGTACAAGCGTGTCGACGCTATTATCACAAGCAACCCCACCTTACTTCGGCATTTAATGCAAGAGATCAGAACACAATGCCTCGAGGAAGGCTTTTCTTTGTCATCTTGAGCACTAAAAAAGTTCCAATTGTCAAGCATGTACTGATGTGGATATTCTTGTCATATTTTGTGGGTGTTGAAAC
>CM042201.1:2613769-2628205 GCA_023539305.1 Ilex asprella | reverse complement strand
AGATTGGTGAGTATCTAAGCATAACCCATGACTAGGCCTACGGGATATCAAAGGCTCACCAACTCATCCACTCTCAACCCCGTCAAACCGAACCGTTTGACTCAAAAGGGAGGAATGAAGAAGAGTTGAAATAGAATCGCCAAGAGGAGGTCTTCCCTTGGATTAACCAACTTAAATCCTAACTACTCATATTAAAAGAAAGACATTCATAATGTAAAGAGACAAGGATGAAATGGAGATTAAAACTTAACTAAATGCAAGAAATCTTAAACTAAGAGGAGAAATCAACAATACCCATTTTAAGCTAAGAAATGAAGAAAAGTTCAAACAACAATGGTGAAAGCTAGAGTAAAGGATTAAACTAGAAATGAACTTGCAATAAATGACATTAAAGACTTTAAACAAAGTTTAGAAGATCCTTACAAGAGATTACAAGACATTGGAATGAAGAAAATGAAAAAATATAAACTTCTAGTACTATTCATCTTCTTCTTCCTTGAACTACTCCTAAGGTTAGGTAGCTACACTTGAAAATGCTGAATAATGTTGTATATATGGAGTGTGTATTGTTGGAGATCCTTGAATTTCATCCATGAGGGTCCCCCTAGCTGTGAGAGAAGACCTCCCATCAATGGCAGGTGATTTGGATGGGTCACACAGGCTAGGAGGAGCTTAGCCTGCAACCCACATGTCAGCCCTCTTCTTTCCCATCCTCCATAAATGCCAAGCCTCAAAAGTCTTCCCAATGTGTAAGGGATGCCTGCTCTTGTGTAAGTAAATGTTGGGGGGCAAGTGGGGGAAGTGTAGGTGGGACCCCCAAGCCTCAAAGTTGAGTTACAGGCTGTTTTTTCTGCCAGAAGGTTCGTGGTACCGGTACTATTTTTCTGCACTGGACCACCTTTGGTAGAAATGGCGTAACTCTTAATCTAACCGTTGGATTGAGCTGAAATTTTGACAGGATATAGAAGACATCCAGATCTACAACTTTCATGTTTTTAACTTTTCAGATTCTGAGTAGATCATGGTCAAAAGGGAGGACAACCGAGGTAGTGCTTTCTAGTGATGTGGCAGCTGGTGCCTTTGTTCCAAAACACCAATACCTCCTTGATTTCTTCACTTTTAAGCCTCCAATTTTTCATGTATTTTTTCCATGCCATTACCACACATCCAACATAGTTGCAAGGTCCTAAAATCCAATATTTAAGCTATCAAAATATGCAACATCGAGAATTCAACATTATTCATAAAATAGGCTAACACTAAGTAATTAAATGCAAAAGTTGAGTTATAATGAATGTAATGAGGCCATGAAATGTGCAATATTATGTGCTCATCAACAGAGACATTGCAGAATGATGAATCAAATATGGCAATTCAATTATTCATCATACATAGCCTCATACTCAGTTTATTTTGATAGTATAACGAGTGACTCTTCGGTACAAACGCAGGCTCAAACTGATCAATCACACCCCATAGGACCATAATCTTCTATCTCTGTCTGCATGAAAATTCTTCTTTTCTTCCTTTGATATGCATCAATGGGACTCTTCCGTATCAACTATCTCAAGACTCTAAAAAAATCTACAGAAAACTATTACAATCATCCTCTTCAACTCAAACTCTTGATCGAGAAACATCACCCCCAACATCCCAACGAGGTGGTACCAGAAGTTGGAGTAGTCAATCACATCATTAAATCCTGTATGGTGTATAGAATTATGTTTCATATATATGGTGTCTATTTGTAGTTTTTTTTAGATTTAATTTCTTTTATTGTTTAGATTTGTTTATAGATTTGGATGTATCGATAGGCCTTTGGTCTAATGGTACTTCTTGCCTTGTGAAGGCTTCTTGAGGTTAAAGGTTCAAGTCTCCATCCCCTCCCAAAAATGAATAAATAAAGTATATAGATTTGGATATGTAAATTTACCTTAAATTTATTGATTTTAATTTGTAATTTGTGATTTAGAACTTGTGGATCAAAGAGTTTAAATTTTTAGAGTGTGGATTCAACATTTAGTCTTAGAGCTCGGTTTGGGCTTGAGCTTGAGCTCAAGCTCAGCACGAGCTTGTGCCAAGTCGAGCTTGAACAGAAATTTAGTCTCGGTATCCGAGCGCGAGTCAAGCTTGAACAACCTCTCAAAACTTGAGCCAAGCTTGAGCATACCGAAGCTCAGAAGGCTTGGCTCAATTAATACCCATATTTCCCAAATTATGTTCCAAGTGAACTTCGTACATGTACTAGTCAATCCTAAAGTAATAAGTCCAAAATACAAGCTAGTTGAAAAAACCTTACATTATTTCATATTAATAAAAAATAATGAACATGAATATACATTTTAAGAGAAATAATAGGACATTCTTTTAAAAAATATTTATAGACAAAAGTACATTGTATACTACTTCGTACCTCTAACCAAAAAACCGATACTGATAGATTTGATTGTCACCGTCTTAGGAGCAACATACACACTTTGATTCGCTGTGATTGCTAGGTTTCTTTCTCTTGATTCCTACATATTCCATTTTTGACAAGTGTCCTACGACACACGAAAGTTAATAGTCGTGATGACGTGTTTTGTTCTTCTTGGTTATTACGACATAAATTTATTATTATTATTGTTATTTGCGTATTCCCAAAGATAACAACAAAATGCATGTGGTCAAACTGTAGTAATAAACTCAGTTAAGTTCGAGGATGATTCACAGAGAAACCGAGATTGGATAATAAGGTGAAGAAAGAAGAAATCTACTCTTTATATGATAAAAATGTTTGTTGAATATTTTAAATTGCACGAAGGAAATTCCTTGGTCAAGAAGCCTCGTCTTCAATGGTATACCTCAAAATTTGAAGTTTTGAGGATGCAATAGGAAGAAAAATTAGCGAATATTGTGCTAAATTATATGATATTGTTAATTCTTCCTTAATATTAGGTACCAAGATTGATGACACTACCATTAGCAGAAAAATCTTGAGAGATTTCATGCTAAAGTGACCTCCTTAGAAACAAGTGTCAATATGGTGTCGACGTTGGTGGATAGTTGGGTCTATTTTGACCTATGAGATGAATCTCCTATCACCCAAGAAGGTTAAGGGTGTAGCTTTAAGTTCTGGGCGAGAAGAAGGGATGAATTCGGGTCACCCCACTTGGGAGAAGAAGACATAGCCTTTGTTGCATGAAAATTCAAAAGATATTTTGTTATTTCTTAAGGGAGAGATATGAAGTGGCTTTCTATCACGATAACATACGTGGATCTGTAATGCCCCAAAAATCACATTGGATGGTATTACTATCCAAAACCATTCACATAATGAGAACGACTAAATAAATTTCATTGATATAGAAATTTCATTTATCATATATAATCTTTACGACGTTATCCCCAAAAGTATCAGACAAACTATGGCCATAATATCAAAAGAATATGTCAAACTATGACAATTACATCCCAAAATAATTAAACGTATCTTGCAGTGGAATAACAAAAAATATTGTTAGACTTTACATTGCCTCAAAAGAAATTCCATAGTTTATCACAAACGAGAATAGAGCTCTAAGCGTCCACTTCGGGATCTACATTTTTTTTTATGGAAGCTTCCCGATGCACCTACTTGTCGGCACCGGACTCTTCCTCTAGCACATAATCTAAAATGTATTTTGTTGTAGGGGGTGAGAACAAAGCTCTATAGGAAAATCCTCCCATACTCAAACAAGGTTTAGAAATCATATAAAATAATTCGGTCTCATTTCACAATTATCATATATAACTTTTGAAGTAAAACCGGGATATTTAAACAGATCTCACGTTCAAGCCACAATCGTAATTTAATGAATGGGTAGAACCAATATATATATTTATAATCCAATACACCATAAACTATTTCTAACAAGTTCTTGTGGAATCCCATACTTTCCAAAATTCTTGTAGAAACCATTTCTGGTACAATGAACAATAACCCATAACTGGCATTCGTTAATCCCTATTATCATGTACGTTAATTGCTTCTTAGGAATCTACCCAACAATCATACCTAGTCCACCCATCACAATCACAAGCACTTTGGAAAAGGGCGTATACCGTCTCACATAGCATTGATGAATCCTTCTAAGGAAAGTTATACCACCACTAGTTCGAACTCCAGTGAACGATAGTGATTGCATTACCAAATGATAATCCACTACAAGTGTAAGCAACAATCTCACCCCCACTGGGATAGACTAATTTTTACATTCTACGACATATCTCAAAGGCAATTCAAGTCCATAACAACCACCATACAAATGAGGAAACCAAAACATTCTCAATTCACCAACCATTTCAAACAATTACAAAATTTTCAATTTCACATGTAATGTACCATTTAATAATTACAGAAAAAGAGCAAGAGATCATCATAAATATCATTTTGTTGTACAATATCAAGCACTAAAGTTTTGATAGTGAGAACAAAGGAAATGTAAGGAGGAAATCCATTTTTCTTAAAAACTAGGGTTTGAAGATGCAAAAGAAAGCTTTAATGGTTACCCAACCATCACATTATTCAACACATAGCATTTAATGTAATAATAGCAAAAATCAAAGATTTTATAACATACATATTAGATTTAGAGTCAAAAGAGTACATATATACATAAGCCCTAGCCTCAAAATAAGAGAATGAGAAGAAACCCCTACCTTGCTTCCTTAGATTTGTGTGAAGAAGATTTGATCCTTCCAAACTTGAATCAACACTTGAATCCCTTGATTTCCCCTTCTTTCCTTCCTCTCTAAGCCTCTTTATGGTTTGCATTGATGAAATGGGGTGAGAAGTAGAGAGAAAACATACAAAACGAGTCTGAGCCGTGTAGCCCTTGGTTTGGTGTGTCCGGAAGTGTGTTTCTTACCGTCCATATGCGTGTTTTTGCACCCAACATTCTGCAAAAAGCGTCCGGACGCGGGTGACAGAATACCCTCAACTTCCAGACCAAATTTGACCTATTTAGAAGACGATTTAGAAAATTTTTGTTACATACACTTTTGTAGCCCTTGAAGTCTAGTTTCTACTGTCCAAAAATCAGATCAATTGGAGTTAAGAGTAAAAATTTATGGCTAAAATACTAAGCAGTGTCCAAAATCCTTTCTACCCAAATTTTATCTAAAATGTGTTTGAACTCTGGGATACTTCCTAACTTCTAATACACCCCATATTACCTCTCTCAATATTTTTCGATCTTCCGGATTTAATAGAGGTATTATTTTGACCTTAAAACATTTAAAAACTTACTTAATCATCCTTTTTAAGTTTACACACATTCGAAACTAAGTTTGACCAAAAGTCAATTTGTTCGAAACTCAAACTTCATGATCAATCTTTCAACAATGATTCTAAGTTTCTATCATCATTTTATTCATATGAGGAGAAATCTTAAGATAATAGTGTCCTTATTTAATTTTAATACAGAATCTTACAGGATCTATGAAGCACGAACACGGACACGCAAACACACAATTTCTCAAAAAAGTAGGGCATGGACACGTTGAGGATGCGCTACAAAAAATTATATTTTATATATAACATTATATAATTTATTGCAAATATAATGATGATGATATGTAATTCATAAAATATTCAATATTTTATAATAGGTAAATCTTATTTGTAATCATCTTTGTGAATTTTTATACAAAACATCATCATAATAGTAATTGCTCTCATTTTCTTAATTTCTCTTTTTTAAAATTTTATGCATCTTTTATTTTTATAATTATATTTGAAATACAATTTTAACATGTTTATTGTTAATAATTATATGTTCTCAAAATTTAAACTTTGTTAATCAAATTTCAACACATGTTTATTGTTTAGTAGTAGACACTCTTGGACACGTGTCCGAAATTAAAATTTTATCATTTAATTATGGATACGTATAAAAGAGTATCAGACACGTGTTCGAGAGTGTTTGAAGAATATCGATGTCCGGTACGTGTTGGTCACGGATATGTCACCTTCTTGAGAGTGTCTGTGTTTCATACAAGTGGATCTCCCGACACTACCTAGAGGTGGGAGGGTGAATAGGTTTTTTGATTTTAAGCTCAATCGATTACAAATTAAAACCTAGTTCTACCACAATTACATCCTCTTACAAATATTTAGCAATTAATAGTGACAGCTGTTTTTAGTCACCACAACCCAATGAACCAATGAAGATTAGTGTTGATTAATATTTAATTAATTCACTTAAATGCTCAATCTCATGGGTAACCCAAAACCAAAAACCTAAACACGACTACGAATGGAATAAATATCAATCAATCATTCATACAAACAAACAATGCATGTATGTGCTAACAATTGTAAGTGTATATCTAAATAAATAAGATGAACATGAGTAATTTGTTGATGCGAAAACCCTTCTCAGGAAAAATCGTGGGGAATCATGATGGGTTCACCCAAATCTGATCCACTACTCCAAACTCAACATACAAAGACTCGAGTTTTATACCTCAACCAATATCATGGTCAGATTTTCCCTTCCTTCAATATGTCTCTCCGCCAAAGGTCCTCGACATTATGTGTAGCTTCACTTGGATTTACCTCTACAAAGGATCCTCTAGACCTTGAGAAATCATGGGCACTGTAATGATCCCTAGAATGCACTCACTAGTGGGTTTGGTTGAAACAATTCAAGATCTTCAACACCAAGTTGTGAGGTTGGATAGAATCTCTAGAAAGTAGCCTTTAAGTTCTTAGGTATCTAGGGTTGTGGTGGAAGCACTTTAGCTAAAAGATGAGTTTTATCTCTTGAAAACCAGTTTAAAGGCTTACACTCGTTGTAGGAAAGACACTCCGTATTTATAGGTCTGAAATAAGGATAATGTTGGTCAATAAGAAAAATTAGATTCACCAATGATTGCTCAATTGATGGGAGGGCGGTCATAGGATGGTGGTGTCAGGAATGAAAATCATGTTTCAAACCTGACTAAGGAGAGCAAACCGCTTGAGAGTGGTTAAGGGACCGCTCAAGTGAGTTCATACCGAGCATAGATTGGTCCCTACTGATTTTTTAAGAGCAAAAAAATTTGTTCACTAAAGGTTTTGTTCAAGAGAGGTCCGATAATAACTCAATTTATGTTTTCAAAAATAAAAAGATTTTAGAAAATCTTTTCTTTGAAAATCTCCTTGGAGCCATACATGGATTGCTTCTAATTCCATTTAAGCCCTAATCCCCCCCAACTTAAATAACTAACGGTTCATCTTAGGTATCTAGGTCATTACATTTGTCCTAAGCTTGAAGGTTCGGATTATGAATGATGTAACTTTGACACTTGATCTCCTCCCGCCAATAATGCTTTCAGATCTTCAATATTTATAGCATCACGACCATATAATAGGTTGAGATTCACAATGGACTCCATAAAATTTGTAAACCCCCTACATGTTAATATTAATAGAATGATAAAATATTTTTTAGTAATTTAATAGATGTAATGGTGTAGGAAAGAACCATATAGGTTATAATTGTAGTAAATGCTAATATAGTAGATATTAGTTTAAACTTAGTTGTAGCTTGTAAACATATGAAATTGTTGGCCATAGAACTAGTACCAACTATGTTTGATGTATAAATGTATGTGGTATAAGTATAAGTTGGTTTTGGAAGGGTTTGGAATGGATTGAAAATAAAAAACAAAGGAAATAGGTAAAACTGGGCAAACTGCACCTCTACTGTATGCCGGTACCCTGAGGTCCAGAGAGTTTACCGTACCGGTACTGTGTACCAGTACTGCTGAAAGAGATCTGACATTTTAAAGTCGTGATTTGTGGTCCATGTTCACCTTATAAATACATTAGGACGCCTCCTTTAGCCCCATTTAAGCACCTCTAACCCTAGAAAACATTAGAGAGGAAGAAAAGAAGAGAAAACCCAAGATTTAAGGGGATTTACACCGTGGATTGGATCAACAACCTAGTTTCAAGAACACGAGATAGGGGTTTCTTCTCTTTCTCTTACATTGAGGCTAGGGCTTATGTCTATATGTATTCTTTTGACTTTAGATCAAATATATGTGCTATAAAACTATCATTCCTTGGTACTCTTGCAAAGATTAACATGTTTTAAACAAATCTATGATGGAATAGTTTTTCACTTCCATAACCGTATACATATATACAAAATCAATACATAGGCATATATAAATTTAACCCTTAGTCTACCAACATCTAAGGAAAAATAATTCAAGGTAGGAAGAATCTTACCTCAATAGAAGTGTGAAAGACTTCTACAACTCCAAAACCACTTCAAAAACCTTAATTTCCCAATTCTCCCCTTTTGGATCTTCGGTGAAATTTCTTATTTTTGGAATGTAGATGTAGCCCTCGTGACAGTGATCGATTTTTCCTCTTGGTTCGACGGAATCCAAGCGATGGAACTCCGAAAAAATCGAAGGAGAACTTGAAGAACTTGTGTTTTCCCTCTTTTCTCTCTTCTCTCTCTATGGGTGGCTGAACAAGGCTGAAGAATGGGATATTTCTGCTGAAATACCCCATTTAAGGCCCTATTTATATTTTTCGAGACTTGGCCCAAATCGTGCCAAGTGTCCCCTGCTTATTCGGGTCTGTTTTTGTCCCAAAATAATTTATTACATTTCGTGTTTAGCCCAAATTTATGCTATTGGTACTTTAATCTAATTATACTTATATTTTAAGATAATTATATTTGGAGACCTTTGTGGGGTCATCTGCCACCCAGTTGCCTCGAACGACATGCACAAACATCCGACTATCTCAAAATTTGACGAAATTCGACATGGTGACTAGATTTTGCGATACGAATCCAACGACAAAGTCCGTTGTGTCATATGAGGTCTATAGAATACGTATTTTAATTTTGTATTATAATGACAAAATAACTATTTTGCCATTTCCAGAAAAATTTAAAATTTCTCGGGTTTTACAGTATCTTGATCAGTTTGTCATTGTGTTTATTGATGACATACTGATTTATTCACAAACCCAAGAGGAACATGCACACCATCTCTCAATTATGCTACAGGCATTGAGAGAGCATAAGTTGTATTCAAAGATGAGTAAATACGAGTTTTGAATGAAGGAAGTAAAATTCCTTGGTCATGTTGTGGCCGAACAAGGGGTAGTCATTGACCCCGCCAAGATTAAAGCCGTGATGAAGTGGGAACCATCGAAGAATGTGACCGAAATACATAGTTTCTTGGGTTTAGCAGGCTACTACTAGAGATTTGTAGAAGGGTTCTCAAAACTTGCAATGCCGATGACTCACCTTACGAAGAAGGCAGAAAAATTCTTGTGGACTCAAGTGTGTGAACGAGCTTTTCGCACCTTGAAGGAAAGATTGACAACAACTCTTGTCCTCATTATTCCAAGCAGTGGGGAAGGATATGATGTATACACTAATGTTTCGCTACGAGGCTTGGGATGTGTTCTAATGCAAGGAGATAAAGTGATTGCTTATGGTTCGAGGCAACTCAAGACTCATGAGCATAATTATCCCACTCACGACTTGGGGCTTGCCGCTGTAATCTTTGCTCTTATGCTGTGGAGGTGTTACTTGTATGGCGAGAAGTTCCAAGTATATTCGGATCATAAGAGCCTCAAGTATGTATTCACACAGAAAGACTTGAATCTTCGACAAAGAAAATTGGTTGAGTATCTAGAAGATTATGATTTCACACTTAACTACCATCTGGTGAATGCCAATGTAGTAGCAGATGCACTTAGCAGAAAGTCTCGAGGTGAACTCAACACTCTTGCAAGTAAATGGAAGATGAGGGATACCCTTGGAGATTATGACCTGTGGGTTGGAGAAGATAGATCTTGACCATACCTATTCAACCTTGTAGCCCAACCTATCCTTCAACGTAGGGTTGTGGAGTTACAATGCTTGGATCCTAACTTCGAGTTGATTCGAGCTAAATTAGATAATAGAGAAATAGTGAAAGGTTGGTCTTTGAGAAATGGAGAACTGAGATATGGGGAGAGGCTATGTGTTCCAAATGATTCATCTTTAAAGGAAGAGATACTTGGAGAGTATCATCACTCTAAGTTTGCTATCCACCCCGGAGGCAAAAAATTTTTAAAGACATGAAGTGTCAATTTTGGTGGAAGGGAATGAAGAAGGATGTGACAAGGTTCATAGTAGGATGTGCAGTCTGTCAGCAAGTGAAAATTAAACATCAAAAGCTCGGAGGATTGCTACAGTTATTACTTATTCTAGAGTGGAAATGGGATCACATCACCATGGATTTCATGTCAAATTTACCATGGACGTCGAGAGGGCATAATGCAATATGGGTCATTGTGGACAGACTCACCAAATCCCCTCATTTCTTGAGTATGAAGACCACAGATACTTTAGAGACCTTGAACAAGTTGTACATTCGTGAGATTGTAAGATTGCATGGAGTTCCACTCTCTATCGTATTGGATCGTGATTCTCGTTTTGTGGCGCAGTTTTGGCAAAGTCTTCAAAGACCTATGGGGACATAATTGCACTTCAGCACCGCCTTTTATCCCCAAACGGATGGCCAATCTGAGAGGGTGATACGGATTATAGAAGACATGTTACGAGTTTGTGTGTTGGACTTCAAGGGAAGCTGGAGCGAGTATTTGTCGTTGGTGGAATTCGCATATAATAATAGTTATCAGGCTAGCATTGACATGGAACCTTATGAGGCATTGTATGGGAGACTATGTAGGTCACCGACTTATTGGCTAGAAGTTGGAGAAAGTAGCTTGTTTAGGCCAGAGATTGTTCGGGAGACTACGAAGAAGATTCAACTCATTCGGGAGAAACTACGCACGACCCAAAGTCGACAAAAAAGCTATGCGAATAGAAGAGGAAGACCATTGGAGTTCCAAGAGGGGTACTATGTGTTCCTCAAAGTTTCACCCCCGAAGGGAGTGTTTCATTTTGGCAAGAAGAAAAAATTAGCCCCAAAGTACAACGAACCTTTCGAAGTGATCAAGGCAGTGGGCAAAGTGGCGTATCAACTTCGGTTACCAGTTCAATTATCAGGCGTACACGATGAGTTCCATATTTCGATGTTGAGAAAGTGTCAATTGGATGCAACACATGTCGTAGATCTGGAACATATAGAAGTTCAAGATGGAACAACATATGAAGAACAACCGGCAGAGATCCTCGATGTCAAGGAGAAGGTGCACCACAACAAAGTCATCCGACTAGTGAAAGTCTTATGGCAACATCATGGAGTGGAGGAAGTTACTTGGGAATCAGAGTTGGAGTTGCGAGAGAAGTACCCGTATTTGTTTACTACTTGAGGTAAGTTTCGAGGATGAAACTTTCTTTAAAGGGGTGGATTGTAAAGCCCCCACATGTTAATATTAATAGAATGATAAAAGAATGTTTAGTAATTTAATAGATGTAATGGTGTAGGAATGAACCATATAGGTTATAATTGTAGTAAAGGCTAATATAGTAGATATTTGTTTAAACTTAGTTGTAGCTTGTAAACATATGAAATTGTTGGCCATTGAACTAGTACCAACTATGTTTGATGTACAAATGTATGTGATATAAGTCTAAGTTAGTTTTGGAAAGGTTTGGAATGAATTGAAAATGAAAAACAGAGGAAATACGTAGAACTGGGCAAACCGCACCAGTATTGTACCGTACTGGTACTGTATACCGGTACCACGAGGTCCAGAGAGTTTACCGTACCGGTACAGTGTAGATGCAGATGACCCAGCCCTCTCTTCCGGATGCCTAGGCGCCTTAGTCATAGCCTTCCTCTTCTTATTACTCTATTTACCAATCGGGTCAGACTAAAGCGGGGACAACACATTGCTTGGGTACGCTTTTATCCTACTCCTTAAGAAAATTTGGGAGACTAATTGGGCATAAGGCATGTTCGCCCTAGGCTTGGTGGCCTTGGCGTAATCCCTCATAACCTCCTAGATCATCAGTGCAATGTCCATCCTGGACCCCGCCATGAAGTCATACAGCAAGGCCATCTTTTCTACCCCAAGCCATCTTTGTTTTTAATTGCTTTTTGTTTATTTGTTTGCTCCTATATAAAAAAAAAGAAAAAAAAACATATTTTTTTAGCTATGGTGAATGTATTATCCTTTATTTTAAACTTATTTGAAAACTTTGATATGTGATTGGAATTTGAGTTGATTTGCATAGTAGCTAATTGATGGAATTTATTCTATGATTGAGTATCATGCTTGCTTTGTCATCAGGAGCTCAACTTTATGTATACTATGATCATTTTATTCTTGCAATCTATTGGATGAAAATCTTGTCATAAAGAGCTTGACATGTATAGTGGAGATCAATATATTACCCTATGAGTTTAGAGTCTATCTTGTTGGAGTGTTATATGATATTTACTCATGAAATAGTTTCTTTGATATCTAATTCTTTCAATAATCTCATTAGGCTTGTTTTGGTTAGAGTATAAGGAATGATCAGTTGGTTGTATCCCTATCAATTAATAATTTGTCATCTTTTGACTAATTTTTTATCCTTACCTTGTTTCTTTCTTATAAATTTTTCCTTAGAAGCCATGATTGAGCAAAAAATGAATGTTTGATTCTTAGTCATGAATAATAGCCAAGCCAGTTATAAAAGAAAAATATCTTACCTTGGTTATCCCTAGAATTCCCTTAAGTGGATGGAGTTTGAAAAAACAGATGCTCAAACGCATGGAATTGAAAAAAAAGAAGAGAAAAGATAGAAGAAGTGGAAAAATGCTTGGAAATCAGAAGTTGCAATGTGTGAAAAAATGGAAAAGCCTGAGGTTGTGAAGAAAGTAAAAAAAAAAAGTGAGTGAAGTGATAGCAAAAAAGAAGAGAAAAAATTCAAGGATAACTCTTTTGACTTCCTTAATCCATCGTTTCTTTTACTTCTTAACCTTGACCCCACTACAACCAAGTCCTAATTGATTTTCAGAATGATGGTAAGTCATATGCTAGATTTAATGAAGCGATACACTGATTGTACTGTTCTTATTGCTTTAGCATTATTTCATCATATTATGCTAAGTTTACTCATTTCACAATGCCTTTCATTGTATAGAAATATGTGAGATATATTTATTTTGTTAACATAAATTTTGGTCACATATACTTTGAGTGAACAATCATTATAATCAGAGAGTTCTATTCAGAGTGATATCTTCGTGAGAATTGCATCAAAGCTAGTTTTGGATAACTAATAAGGATGGGCATTTGGTTTAATTGATTTCTTGAATTAATTGATATTACTCACACACAAGTCCTTCATGATAAAGTGTGTGTGAATACTCTTGCATAGCATTTTAGGCCTAAAAATAGCTATGTGTGAATTGGTTCTTTGAAAACCTTTACAAGATAAAACTCGTCCACTAGGGATAACCAAAAGGTTGAAAGGCTTATTACATAGGGGAAACGCAATCATGAATGCCTACAAAAATGGTTGTGTTTTAGTTATTTAGTTTTTATTTTTGTGATGTTTTAAACTCCATAGCATGATATTTTGATCTTTTATTGGACTGAATTATATTGCGTATGTATTTAGAATTTGGCATAAAATCATAACATCTTCTTTTGAGTATTTAAGGTTTTGGTTTTAGATTAACTAGAATTAGGTATTGGTTGAGTCTAGAATTAGTTTTGAGGTTGTTGTGTTAAAGGAAAAGGGAAAAATTACAAAGAGGTAGAAAATAGGATTTTTTTTCAGGATTTCTGGAGGTTGGTGTTTTGAAGGATGATTTGTAGAGATCTGAAAAAGAGGATAAATTTTTTCATTTGGCCGGTAGGGCACTATTCATGCATCATTTGATGATAGAGCACTACATATGCACCATTTAGGCAAAAGTAATGTTTAAGAGCATAATTTGGGTATGTCATAGAAGAAAAACATGCTTAGAATGCTAAAATACACCTGCTGTGTGAATTTGACCCTAAATGAAAATAATTTTAAAAATTGGACCAAAAGGGCATCCCTGGTGGAATCGGTTAAACCCGGACACAAGAGAAAATCTATTTTTTAAAATTTTTTTATTTAAAATAATTTTAAGAACTTTGGTTAAATCAAAATGTCGAATTGAGGCATTTCGGGACGGGTTGTAGTGTAACGAGGTCCCGAATTCATAAGGGCAAAAGGGTCATTTTGTGCCTTTGCCCCTCCACTATAAATACAGTCTCCTTAGTGTAAAAAATATCATTTTTGGTCTGGAGAAAGAGCAGAACACGTTCATGGAAACAAATTGAAGAAAAACCCTAGGTTCTCCAAGCTTCAAGCCATCGAAACACACTCCTAGACCAAAATTCTTGCAAGACTTCCTTCTAGTAAGTGGTTCCTCTCAACAAGGACTATATTCTCACTGATCAGTTTGGTTGCATAGCGAACACAACTCACTTGATTTGAGAAAAATCATTTAGGTATGATATTTTGCTAAGTTAGGAAT
>CM042201.1:2592184-2608769 GCA_023539305.1 Ilex asprella | reverse complement strand
ATATGTACTCCTTACACTCTAAACCTTATATGTATGCTATAGATTCATTGATTCTTGATATCCTTATGCATATTATCATGCTTTAAAAAATATTAATGGTGGATAAATCATTAAACCCTTTTTCTTGGCTAAAAACTCTAGTTTTCAAGAGGGATGAACTTTTTCCTAAATTTTGAGTATTCTTGATTTCAAAACTTTAGTGTTTCATATTGATCAATAAAATGATGTTGTTGTAATCTCTTGTATTTTAGATACTTAGTTATTGAAATTGTTACATGATGAATTTGGAGGTTTTGCTTATAAATTGGAGACTTGTGAAATTGTTGGGCATTTGAGAACATATTGGATAATGTATTGCTTGTGTGGTTATTTGGATAAACCTTGAGGGTGAGAGGTTCCTTGTAAGGATGCTCATGCCAAGAGAGGACAATTTGTGACATTATCAAGAGGTTCCTTGTAAGGATGCTTGAATAACTCAAACCTTGAGGGTGAGAGGTTCCTTATAAGGATGCTCATGCCAAGAGAGGACAATATGTGACATTATCAAGAGGTTCCTTGTAAGGATGCTTGAATAACTAAAACCTTGAGGGTGAGAGGTTTCTGGTATGGATGCTCATTCCCAAGAGAACAATATTGTATCATGTGTTGGAAAACTGTTGATATTTTAGAAATGGATGTTTATGGGAATTGGTTGTTATGGAATATTTCTATTAATATTGTTATTTAAACTTGAGATCCGTTGATAAATGTCCTTGTTTTTACTTCAAACATTATGTATGCTATTTGTGAAATGAGACCGACCACTTTATATGCTTTTCTAAACCTTGTATGGGTTTGAGAGAATTTTTCTATAGAGCTTCGTGCTCACCCCTTACAGTTGAATCTTTTTCAGATGTCGGGCCAAAGGATGTACTCGGTACTAACGAGCCATACCTTGGGGAGGTTTCACTAGAGGGATACTTGGATCCCGAGTGGGACATATAGAGATGTCGTTTACTTTTTGTTCTAGGCTAGAATACTATTTTGAAAATACTGTATAGTCTAGATTTCTTTTGTAAATTTCGCTGCGCTATAATAGTAAATTTTCATTGGGAATGTAAAGGCCAAATATGACATATTCTTTTGGGATATTGATGTAAATGTTATGGATTACTGTTAGGAAGTCTTTTTATTGAAGGTTTATCTTAGTGCTCTCATGGTATGAATGGTTATTGAATGTAATACTGTCCAGGGTGTATTTTGGGGTGTTACATATTCACCCTTCTCCGAAGGATATAAATGATTACTCATGCCCCATTGCTATTGACAAGTAAGGAGTGTGAGTATTCGGCATTACAACAAAAATTAAAACAAAAATTCTAAAACTTCTTTCACAAGGAACAACTGAAACTTAACCACCTTTATATTTATTAAATCAACAAAGTGGCGGTAGTTCAATTATCCGAATAGAAAGATACAACAGAAATGTAGAAATACAGAGCATAGGACGGACCGAATTTCAACTTGGCTTTTCTCTTTCTCTGTTTCTTTCTCATTTTTTTTTCTCTCTTTGATGCTTTGGTGGCCGGCCCTCTTGGAGTGGAATGGAGAAGGAGCAAGAAGGCACCCCTATTTATAGGGGGGAATACAAACGACCAAGGTGGCCGTCCGGAAGCCCCACCACCGTCCGGACGGTGGAGCCTTGCAGGAGGTCCTCGTATCATCTTCTAAGGCTACCACTTGTCGTGTTTTGGGGCTACCATTTGTCGTGTGTTGGCCTATTCCTTGAATCTTTTGTATTTTAGTCCTTTGTAGTTTTTAGCTTTTCGAATTTGCCTTGTATTCTCCGGTATTTCAACATTAAACCCTGTAATTTCAAACATAAAACTGATAATACCTTTATTTACAAACAAAACCTTAATTGACTTTAATTAATAAGTTTTGGTTAGTTTATTTTACCAATCTAATTACTTAATTATTTTAAATTACACACTAGTTAGTGTTAATCACCATCCTGCACACCTGCACCTGCCTTGCCCAAGCTTGCTGCTGCCTTGCCCATGCGTGTTACTGCCATGCCTTGCTGTGCAGCTGCTACTTTGGCCATGTCATGAAATTTCATGACTTGCTTTTCAAGGCCATTTAATTACATGTTTGACCATAATTTTTTGAGCCTATTTTAGGCTATATTAGGCCATTACATCAAGTCATGTTGGGCATTTTCTTGGGACACTTTTTAGTCATGTTTCAAGGCCATGTTTTTCCACTTACTAGGACCATTTTAGGTAGGATATTTGACCTACTATTGGCCCATGTCTTAGGACATTTGGGACCCATTTGGACCATTATTCAAGGGCTTATTTAGAGACATTGTGTGGGCTATTTTGGAAACCATTTTTGAACATGAATTCAACTATTTGAAATATTAATTGGGAGAGATGCTTAAGCAACGTTAGGAGACCATTTTGGTTGAGTTAAATTAGCAAGTCTTCAATTTTAATTTTGGGAAAACATGGGAAATGAATGAAAAATAAATTTATCCAATCTAATGACCTTTCATTTACTTTTCTTCTTCTTTTTCACTCACTCCCCGGTTTTGTGGAAATTCAGGGCGTGACATGATTTGTGCAAAGTGAAAATTGGAAAAGCTTTGTGATTTGAAGTTTGGTAGTTTGTGATTTGTAAAATAAACAAGAAAGCAAGTTTAGCTAATTCATAGAGGTCATTCCAATGGGAATGCCAAATCGACTCATTTCATTCAGCCAATGGTGTCCAATGTTTGATTGATTCGTAGGAAGTGTGGGACTAATGTGGTTGTGTTGGACAAAAATATACCCTGTGACAAGTCTACCGTATATCAAGTGCCCACAACCATGTCCGCATTCAACCTAGTCAAATCAAACACTTTACACTACGAGGAAGAATGAAGGAGAGTCGATTTCACATACCCAAGAGAAAATTCCTCTTGGATTAGCCAACTAAACATTTAGCTACTCCTAATAAAGGCAAGAACAAACATGATGTAAAGAAACATGGTAGTGAATCAACTATGAAACTTGTACTCGTGTAAGAAATGGTTTAAACTACAAGAGCAAAGTCATTCATACCCAAAATGCAATGCTTGAAGCTAAAATACCCAAATGTAGAAATAAAAATACAATAACACTTAGTTAAGCTTGATTACAACTTGAATAAAAGAGATTAGAGTGTAAGAGGGAAAGATTACAAGTAAAATAGAGCTTACTACAATGAAAATGGTGAAGAAAATGTAAAAACCAAGTTTCTCACCCTAAAAGCTTATGAAATCTCAATAATGATGTAAGAACCCCCAATTTTCATCCATCCTCTCTCCCTTAGCATGTGTGAACTGAATTGGAATGATTTGAGAGAGGCTGTCCACTTGAACAAGCAATTTCAGTTCAAGCATGGTCTTCCCATGCTTTTTCAAGCACCCATTTTCTCTCTCTTGCTTCTCTCCTCTCTGTTACTTCAAATCTGACTTTAGGGGTTAGGAGAGGATCATGGAGTGTCAACCATGTCAGGGTATGACTTAGAGTACAAGAAGTGGGCCCCGGGAGTAGGTAAAGTTGTGTGAAGAAGTGTCTGACAGATCTGGGCAAGATTTACCAGTAGAATGTAGAAAATCTACCAGTAGATTTTTTCTAATAAGCTTTTCTGCCGATAGGTTTTTGCATGATAGAGGTAGAAGATTTCCAGTAGCCTTTTCTACAAGTAAGTATTGAGTCATATACTGGTAGGTCTTGAATGACTTCTACTGGTAGGTCTTGGTTGTCCTCTACTGATAGATTTTGTCCTGCCTTGGAATTTCCTTGGTTATTTTAGGTCCCAAGCCATCCGTTAAGCGGTCCATTCTTCCCCCATTGACTTTGAGCACTTGATGGGATGCTTTATACACGACCTTACCATCTCTTTACCTACAATCACATAAATCTTCATTAATTGTAAATTTGAAACCATTTTCCTCAAATTTCACCACAAAACAAGTAAAATGGGTGCAATAGAGATGCATGATGTGTAATATTCTATACTCATCACTACCTACTTGCATTATTTCCTTGTTGTTCCTAACCTTCGGACACCACCCTCAATTTTTATGTATGATGTATTTGTGAAAGGGGGAGTGTCACTCTCCCTTGGAATGATGTCAAGAGAAAGGGCAAGGGAATGGTGGAAAATGAAGTGTGTGAGTGAACAAAAATGCTTCCCAAGCGCAAGAAGACTTTTGCGTATCATATTTTACTTGGAGGTATTCCAAGTTCGTCTCCTTAGGGAAGGATATAATCGTGTTGAAGGTGATTTTGGTAAAAACAAAGTGTAAAATCTTTTGTTGTTGAAGTTTGGTTTGTGAATTGTATTGTAATGAAAATGAAATGGGAAACAAGTGTTGGCTAATCTACAAGGTTCTCTCCAATGGAAATGCCAAGTCAACTCGAAACCTTCCTCCAATGGTGCATAGATGAACGATTGATTCATGGGAAGCTCGGGATAAGATGGAAATAAGGATCCAAGCATAACCCGTGACAAGTCTACGGGATATCATAGACTCACAACCATGTTTACACTCAACCCAGTCAAACTAAATCATCATACACCGATGGGAGAAAAGAAAATGAGTTGAAATGACATACACAAGAGGAGGTCTGCTTTGGATTAGCCAACTTAAAGACTTAGATACTCGTGCTTAAAGGAAAAACAATAGCGTAATGGAAAGACATTCTAGAGCAATGAAGATTGTAACTAAGTTAATGCAAGAAAACATAAACTAAAAGAGATTGCATTTAAAACCCGTTTTAAAACTAAGAAAATGAAGGACATGAATGCATTAATGGTGAAAGCTTGAATGGAAGATTAAACTTAAAAGCAACTTGAAATAAATGGCATTAAAGACTTCAAACCAAGCTTAGAAGATTCTTACATCAAATTACAAGACAATGTGTGGAAGAAAATGCAAAAATCTCAACTTCTCTCTCTAACACTATTCATATTCTTCCTAGACTCTCTCTCTATATTACAATGTTTATTGCATAATATGCTGAATGAATCCTACAAAAACGTCTGCAGAGAGCTCCTATAGGTGTGTGGTAGGTCTTACACAAAAAAGGGCTGATTTGATGGAGTGTTGCAGGCTAGGACAAGCTTAGTCTTCATCTCTCCTTTCCTTCCTCTTCTCTCTCCTCCTCATCAATGCAAAAGCCATCCAAGTCCCAGTAGAGGTGAGAGAAGGTGTGTAGACATGTAAGGGATGTTAGGAGACCTGTTGGAGAAGTGTAAGTGGGACCTACAAATGGCAGAGCTTGAGTTGTAGGCTGTCTAGGCAAAACCTTCCAGAAGGTCGACAGAAACCTTCTGGAAGGTTTGTGCATGGACAGTTAGATGAGGTAGATTCAATTCTCCCAAGCCTAATTGCTTTTGGATTGAAAAGCGTAGGAGACTTACTCTTGCACCTAAGTCCAAAAGTGCTCGTTTAGAGAGATCAGAAATGTCCTAAGATTGGTATTCTCCACTAAACTATCAAAATAGTCTAATGCCTCCTCGAGCTCTTTACTAAAAAATTCACTGTTACACTTCATGTCAATGAACTGTTATAATTCCTTCATAAAAGAAACTCCTAACTATCATGGTTCAAAGCCATGATGTCGTACGACATTTAAGAGATCTTTGAATATCTACCATCAGTTATAGAACTGTTCATTGAACTTTTTTTATAAAAAAATATTGTACTTGTTTTTTCAAAGTAGTTGTTCTGTAAATTGGGATTTTTTTTTAAGAAACTCTTTTTGCAACTCAACCCAAGTAGCCATAGTCCGAGGCTTTAGAGTTGAGCCAAGTTTTTGCCTTCTCCTTTAATGAGAATGGGAAAATTTTCATTCTTGCCACTTCCTCATGCATATTCTATTATAGGAATGTGCTAATTACCTCCTCAAATTCCTTGATATTGAGGAAGAGGTTTTTCTTATCCACACCATGGAATTGTGGATGCAGTTGGAGCATTCCGTATTTTACTACAAAAGTCTACATGAAGGAGTGGAGGAACTTGTGGGTTGAAGATAATCTCTCATCATTCTCACATATGGAGCCGGTGGGAGATTATTTTTAAAATTCCTATTATTTGGACCTAGTGGACCTAAAGGAATGTTATATCCGTGATTACCCATGTTCTGTGGGTTCTCATAATTAATTCCGTCCATTTCAGTGTGTGTGGGGTCAAGTCTTACAAGTTTATTATGAAGTGTGTCTCTTTCCCACATTCAAACAAAAACTAAATAAACAAAAAAAAAAACTAAGCACAATAATCAGAAAGAAATGGCATATTAAAATAGATTACAATGAAGAATGCACCTGAGCTTGCATGAAAATCACAAAACTTACCATGGCAACCTCTGAATCACCTTTTGAAACACCTCTCCTTCACTGGCAATGGGGCCAAATTGCTTGCTCTTCAGAATTTTATTTAATTAACAGGAATTCTCAAGTGTAGGAAAAGATATCATTCGTAACTCGGTCGATTATCAAGGTCGTCTCCTCAGGTAAGACTGTTTTTTCAAATGGAGATGAAACAAAAAGAAATAAAAACTTGGGAATTCTGACAGTATTTGAGAGTTGGTTAGAAAACTTAATTAATTAAAGAAATAACACTTAAAGAAAAGAACCGGGTAATCTGTAGAGAACACCTCACTGTGAATAGGTATGTTGACTCAAATTTGATCGAGATTACAGTCAAGCTCATCCAAGCGGTAGATATTCTCTAAACACCCAATTTAATAAATAACAAATGTGTACTGAAAATTAATTGAATCGATTAATAGAATTATTACAACTGCAGTAACTACTAGAATTAACCATGTCATGTCTTAGTTGTTGATGCGTAAGTAAAAAGATATACAATTGAACATATTCCCAATTAACCTATTCAATTGAACCAAATCACTCGATATTAGACTAGCCTTAGTTTTGAGTCAAAATCCCCAATACACGGATGAGACTATTTCATCTGGTTAATTCGGTGAATGACTAGTCACGCATGACAGAAAGTAAAATAAAATCAATTGAAGAAAGTATCATTGTAAATTAAAACAAAAAGACAAGAATTAAAATTGCATGATTTGAATTCGCAAGTAAATACCTTGCATTGAAAATGCAATGAGTTTAAATCATTTGCAAAAAGTAAACAAAAGTAATTGCTTTACATAAATTAAAGACTTGAATTTAAATAAAGCTTGTAAAGTAAGCAATGGAGAAAAACTAAAAAGAAGAAGAAAGACTAAGAACTCTAGGAGAGAGAAAAAGAAGAATGGTGAATTTAACGATGGAATGGAAGCCCCCTCTCTTTTGCAAGACTTGGGTATTTATAGAAAATTCTGTGCTAAAATTTCTCTTTGATGTCCACCAATCACAGCCTTTAAAATCTTCAATAGATTTCTTTCCTTAGGAGTCTTACTTACTGAATAGTTAAGAACCTACCGATAGGAAGCAGAAAATGACCTACAGGTAGGATTGTTCACTGTTTTCCTCCTATTGGTTGCTCTACTCTTCTTTTGGTAGGATGCCTCTCTATCTCAAACCTATTGGTAGGAAAACACTCACCTATCGGTTTGACAACACTCTAGATTGCACCTATTAGTATGAGTGATGATCTACTGGTAGAACCTCTTTCTCAGTTGTACTGGAACAAGACCTATTGGTAGAAAGTGTCTTTTCTCCAATTATGCTTGTAAAGGCCTTGGATGCACTCTTGGACCTCTTAGAACATGATCCAAATCTTCTATGGCATTGAAACACATGTCAATCCCTATTTTAGACCAATTCAACTGCAAACACAAAAGTACTACAAAATACAAAACTCAACTAAAATAAAGGAATTAAGTGATTAGCATAACTAAAATGAATAGTTATACGGCTTAGAATATGCAATATTATGCTCTCATCAACCATCGAGCCCAAAGAATCTATTCCCATCGTTAAATCTACACCAGTTTCCAATGATAAGATTGAACTTAAAGGGAGTGAGGAACTACCATGTCCCATACTTGCTCCTTTTTCACAAAGGTTAAAAAGGCCCAAAAGTTGAATCAACATGTTGATATTTACGAGCTTTTTAAGCAACTAAAAATCAACTTTCCATTGTTAGATGCCATAAAGTATTTATCCTTCAATTCAAAGTTCGTAAAGGACTTGTGTACTATAAAGGAAAAATTTTGTAACGCCCCGATTTTTCTCTTCTTTTCGGAGACGTTAATTGATATAAAAACACCCAAATAAAAATAACAGAGCGTTAATTGTCCCAACAAAATTTCATTTATCAACATCATCTTCCAATACAAATAAATATGTCAATACAATTTAAACGTCAATTACATCGACATCTTCTCGTCTTTAATACTCTGATTATCTCGTTCTGATCTTTTCTCTAAAATCAGCCTGAAATTATTAAATAAAGTAGAGAAGTATACAATATGACGAGGAAAAATATGCTCAAGAACATTAGATACCAAATAATCGAGTATCACAAAGTATCTCAATCAACAGATACAAATATCAAATTTACATATCACACGTCATACAGAATCTTAACACATATCTGACACCTCACCAATCATCCCACCTCAACCCGATCTCACGGATCTTTTGGTTGGCGATGCATCGGCTATTGGCAGCCACGATCCCGTCTCAATATCTGCAGATCACGATCAATGAGATCAAAATATTCAACGATATTCAATCAAAATTCTAAAATAACGATAACACAAGTTGGAATACAAATTAAAGGATAATCAAAGAAATACTCTTTGCAAAGAGATTTAAGGAGTGCATATTGCATACCACCCCGTACCTCAAATGACTTCGATAACTCTGATTTTCGTTTCATTCTTCTTCCTCTCGATTTGAACTAAATACCACCTCCAAGATTTATTTTTCTCTCTCCCTCTCTTCCTCCTTGTTCTAGGAACGTGCTCCTGGGTGAGACACCTAAGATGAACCCTTAGTTATTTTTAACTTAGGAGGATTCAAATGAAAATGGAAATGAAAGCAATCCAAGGATAGCTCCTGGGTGATTTCAAAAGGAAATATTTTCTAAACAATTTTGTTTTTTGAAATCATAGTGTGACAACCAAAAATTTGGAGGTCCGTCGATTACCCGTCAACCCACGGAATACCCGTAGATACCGAGTAACTCGATATCGCGCCGTTATGCCCCATTTACGGGGATCCATAATTTAACAAAAGTCGGACAGATTCTCCCTTGCACGGGGAGCTCTACCCAAAACCTAACATGTGCAACATATCTTCACATGACCTATTAGAGGCCAATATACAAAAATGGCCGCATCGGGCCCATTTATAAGTAAACATCGACCACATCGGGTCTATTTATCCCTACTTATATCAAAACATACAAGGTTCTTTTAACAATAGTCCATATAAGTTCTATTACAATCATTTGCAATAGAATACATGCCTAGAACATAATTTCCACAAGTGTTTTACATTAACACAAAATACAGCCACATTCGACTTTCTTCAAATATGAGGGTCCAAATTGGAGCCATCTGCTAGTGTATTTCCCTCACCTGAAATTTTTTTCCCGTATAGGGTGAGCCATGCCTAGTAGAGTAATTCTTACAGAGACTACTCCCCACCTAAGTGCACATGTAATGTTCACATATAACATTTCATGTTCACATCAACAGTCCAAGTGAGAATATGCAATTCTAGGTTGGAATTCTGTCATGTCATGCTATGAAATGAGATGAAACTCACTCATGCATTATGACCCGAGTCCTCACCGACTCCCACAACACAATACAATGCACTCGTGCAATGAAACCGTCATTTAATGAAAAATTTACCCAATGATCGTTTGAAAATAACAGTTTTTTTATTATAAAATCAAATTATTGATGGGTGTTACTCATTGAATGAGTACTTTTATAAATCAAAATCTTGTATTTTGTTGGGCAACGGATTTTGAATTTTATACCGCCAGTTCTATATACCATACTACACTTTTCCAGAATTTCACCACAGGGGAGTGTATAACCAAGTCGCTGGGTCTTGCACCCGAGGGGGACATCTACCACTTCTTCTATACCCGACAAAAGTTTTCCATGCAACATGTGGCTCAATCTGATATTCGATCTGAATTTACCGATTCCGCATGTCAATCACCAAGAATGGTATTTGATTAACCATGCATACACACACTCACATTCATGCTTAAGCCCATGAATGTGATGCCTCCGTACCTATGCAATGTAATGAACCATATGGAATGAGTGCCATATGAATCAAATAAACCATACATTTTATTATGTACCATGGGCAATTATATCATATGCATATAATCTCCAAGAATTAATCACAATGTCAAATCAACTAGCATGTATTAACATTTATATCCAACATAATTTACAAGCATGTTATTACATATTCTATGCCAACAAAACACATAAGTCACAAAGCACATTATAACACATAATGGCCCACAAAAAATAAGCCCCAAATTAGACCACATAGCAGCCCCAACTTAGGCCACCGAAACAGCCCAAAAAAAGTCCATGAAAGTGCACCAATTTAGTCCATGCAAGTGCACAAAAATAGTCCATTTTAGTCTATAAAAATAGTCGATGAAAGTGCACAAATTTAGCCCATGCAAGTGCACAAAAACAGTCCATTTTTATCCATAAAAATAGTCCATGAAAGTGCACAAATTCAGACCATGCAAGTGCACAAAAACAGTCCATGAGAGTGCACAAATTGAGCCCATGTAAGTGCACAAAAACAGTCCATTTTTGTCCATAAAAATAGTCCATGAAAGTGCACATTTTCAGCCCATGCAAGTGCATAAAGATAGTCCATTTTAGCTCATAACAGTCCCTAAAATTAGCCCCAAATCAGCCCCTTAAACAGCCCCAAAGGAAAGGAATAAAACTAAAGTAGGAAGAACTCTACCTCTTGTAGCGTAGATTGAAATGTAGAGACTTCAAGAACACCAAAACCACCTCCAAAACTTGATTTTCCCAAATCTCTGCTTTTGGATCTTTGGTGAAATCCTTTGTTCTTGGTGTGGTTGCGTAGCCCTTGTCGCGGTGATTAACTTTAACTTTTGGTTCGAGTTGATCCGAGCAACGAAACGTCTTGGATCGGAAGGAGAAGATTGAAGAACTCTCTTTTCTCTCCTCTCTCTCTCTCTATAGCCGGCCAAGGGGTTGAATAATGAAGATATTTTGCTAAAAATCTAATTTTAGCTCCTATTTATAATTTTAAATACTTGGCTGTAATCGTGCCACACGCCCCTCTCCTCTTTAGGCTCGTTTTCGCCCCGAAACAATTTATTACATTCCGGGTTAGGTTCAAATTAATCTTATTTGAACTTTTATCCAATTATACTTAAATTTTAGAATAATTATTATTGGGGACCTTCGTGAGGTTATCCGCCACCCAGTCACCTCGAACGACGTATAAAAACATCCGACTATCTCGGAATCCGCTGAAATTCGGCTGGGTGGCTAGAATTTGAGATACGAATTCAACGGTGAAGTCCGTTGTGTCATACAAGGTTTATAAAACACGTATTTTAATTTTGTATTATAATGTCAAAATGACTATTTTGCCCTTTTAGAAAAAAAATCAAAATTTCCCGGGTTTTACACATAGATTGAGAAATTACCAAACCCAAAGTGTTTAATAAGACTATTTTTTGTTGGGTTTTGTGCTTCAAAAAATGGTAAGGACCTAGCTATGATCACTAACCTAAGTTAGATCAGTCTCATGATGACTTAGGGAATTGGAAGACAAAAGTCCATGTGAGAAAAGCACAAAGCTCGCTCGAGCAGTCCTTTATTATCATTCGAGCAATTCTTTATTATCATTCAAGCAGTTCTTTATGGTCTCTCATGCAGTGCTCATGGTCACTTGCACGGTGTTGCTCCTGGGCAGGAGGAAAATGTGATTTTCATTCTAGTGCCATCCACCATCTCGCTAGTCTAGCCGTCGTTTGCGAATCTAAATATTCTTATTTATTAAGACTACCCTTATTCTAGACCTATTGATTAAACCTAAAAAATGCATAAATGAAATAGGATTTTGGGTTAATTATGTGCATTAATTGATTCAAAGTGCTTGATTGAGATTATATTATGATTAAACTTTGAATTATATGTTTTGTAGGGTTTTATATGTAATTGTGAAAACTTGACGGGTTAAAGTGTGAAAGAAAAAACAAAAGAGGGAGGCAAAAGGAAAAATTAGCAATTGTGCACCATCCAGATTGTCCAAGCACCATCCCAATGGTGGCAAGACACTAGAAATTAGCAAAGGAAATCAAAGAAGCAAAATCTAGAGGATGAGTACCATTCGGACGATAGCCTTAACCGCTCTTGATTGGTCCTTGTGGGCGTTTGCTGCCTTAACCAGGCCTTGACGCCTATAAATAGGCATGTTCAGGGTCATTTTCAAGGTAGATCTTCCACCTTTTGGAGAGCCCGAATCCTAGACAAAAATACCCTAATCTAAACACTCATAGCAAAAAATTCTCTTCTTTTACTTCATTTCTACTTGTAGGGTTGAACCTCTCTCACTTTTTCGCCCTAGTTGATAATAAGAGTGAGGGTATTTCAACTATTCCTTGGGGAAGGATTCTTTGTGTTTTATTTTGTATTTATGTTGCATTGAAATGTGATGCACTTACCCTTCTTGCTTGTCTATAGCAATGGAGAATGAGTAGTCCTTTTATACTCTTTAGTAACGGGTGAAGACATCTGTAATATTGTTTAAGTGATGGAAATGTTGATGTTTTATATAAGTATTAATGTTTATACCTCCCTTAAGAGATGGATGATTTTCATTTTTGTTTGGTATCGTATTACTAAATGCCCATAGTTACGGATACTGAGCTAAACTTATTGTTATATACCATTTCATCTATATGTTTTTTTTATCTATTTGTTATCATGTACTTCATGCATGATACAATGATGCACGTAGTTGAGATTTATGTAACAATTAGAAAATTAGTTATAGATGGGTTAAGTCTTGCCATATCTAATGCTTTTGATTCAAGGCATAAACCAAAATTTCGTCATCATTGAATCATAGACCTGCTGATCAATTAGCTATAGTAAACCTTTTGAATGTTTCACCTTCGGATTTACTAGGGTTATTTGGTAGTTGTAAGGTGCATAGACCTTCCGGCTAAATTAACCTTTGTTGTGATATGGTTCAACTTATACATTAAACCTAACGGTTAACTTTCCAGTAAAATGGGAGTTAATTGTTGAATGGTGGCATTTTCATAATGCATAGAGACCAAGTCATGTATTTTTCTATGAAAGAGGGAAAAATTTTTTATCAATGTTGGAAGAGATTTAAGGATCTTCTCCAAGCTTCCCACATCATGCATTTGAGAGTTAGACCCTAGTTGGTTTCTTTTATGATGCCCTTCCCTCTACATTGCATTAGTTTGTAGAAATAATAGCCGAGGAAGAATTCATGGGAAGGAATCCTAATGAGGCATTTGAGTTCTTTGATATCATTTCTGAGAATTTCCAAATGTGGGACTCGGTCTGACCAAATATTATTGAAACTAAATGATCCAAATCCTAGGGAGAAAAATATGTGTTAAAAGAAGACGATGACCTGAGGGCCAACATGGCTAGTCTATCTTGAAAGATAAATGCTCTAGATATGAAAAAGGTCAATGAAGTTTTTGTTGTGTCTCCTACTAACCAAATGTATGGAATTTGTGCTTTGTCAAGACATCCCACGAGGGAGTGTCCCACCATCCCAGTATTTAAGGAAGTCTTGATGAAACAATCCAATGTTATTTCCAATTTTATAAAGTCCTATTCCAATCCACATTTTGAGACTTACAATCTAGGGTGGCGGAATCACCCAGATTTTAGTTGTAGAAACACAGCTTGTGCGACAACAATTAGGTCCACCCCCACTATAACCTCAAACTCAGCAGTCATATCTGCCTTACCAACCCCCACATGAAAGAATTTTGGAAGATACGATGCACAATCTACTCATATCAAATCCAATTTAAGAATTTTGTTTCTCTATTTCCCATTTTGAAAAACATGTCTGTCAAATATATGATAAAATTACCCTTAGAAATGAGACAAAAGAAAAATAAGATTGAATGCTGAGTTTGATCGGTTGGCGAGGCTTCTCTTGGCTGCACTAACGACCAAGAAAGGGGATATGAAGAGATAGGTTTGTGGGTTGCATTTTTAGGGGGGGTTTAAAGTGTTATGTGGATTAGGCATTTTATGCTATGATTTGGACTGCGTTTTTTTATGTTTTAGCTGAATATGTGTGAGTGGGTGTTTAGAGGTTTTAGAATTTGAGTTTTGGATATTTTTGCAAGGAAATTGAACTAGGTTTCATTGCAAGGGCTAGGGTTTGGGGGGATGTGTGTTTGTTTGTGTGTGTGACCTTGTGAAATTTTGTAAGGGTGTAATAATTTTTTTTTTCTTTTTATAGCCTTTCCTTTTGTAAAATGAGCATAGTGAATGAATGAATTCAATTTCTCTGTTTTTTATGCCAGTTAAAATCTCTTAGTGGTGATAAATTTTTATTTATTTATTTATTGAGATGGTTGTGTGTGTGTACTCAATTTCTATTCTCAGAATCTGAATTTGTGTCCTTTCTTGTATGTTCCATCTCGCACTATAAGCAAAATGACATCAGGTAGCAAAGCATCAAAATGCCTTTGTTTTGAAACTTGAGGAGGTGCTGTAAGGACTTTTTATGTAGCATTTGTTCTTTCATTGTTACATTTTTCCTTGTCTAGGCTTGCTGCCTTCTTATAATTATAATTATGTAAAGTATTATAATATTCACATATATAACCACACAACCTCTATTATGTATCTACATTCTTTTTACATGGTACTCATGCCTGTGCATTTTGAAACTCTTACTCTATTCCAATGGCCTTGATTTAAAAAATAATATATGTATTCTATGAGTGTGGTACAAAATGTGCCTGTGGAGCAGGACAATTTTTTATAAGAGGAAGGGACTGTAAACACAACCCACGAGTAAGTCCCTTGGGCTATCAGAATTGATGTAAACTCGAGGTTTTGTTTTGGTTTGTAAGTTCAAGTAGGCTGTTTCAATCTTGACATAGTCTGGGTGTATCTAAATTTAAAACATTACTTCAAAACTTAAGATTATTTTGATGTTGTGTATCCTGTGAATTTACATTTTTACTCCCCTTTTGTTAATCACTTTTTATTTTTGTATTTCGTGTGTTGATGTGGAAGGACTGGATTAGTTTATAATCAAGGTTTATCGTGATTACAAAACAAGTATGTGCTATATTTTGGGGTTGCTTGTTTTTGCATTAGAATTATGTACATCTATATTTATTAAAACTTTGATTTGATTGTGTATTGACCTAATTTCAATAAGAATAGTTTGGAAAAACTGCATCTTCAAGTCAAGTTGAGTCACGAGGTTCGGGTAAGAATAAGAGGAAGTGGACTACTGATGAAGATGCTAAATTGATTGAGACCCTTTTGGAACTAGTTAACTCTGGAACACATCGAGCTGATAATGGGTTTAAACCAAGATATTTGAGTGGCATTGAACAATCTTTGCTAGAGAAGATGTGGGGCAAAGGAATTAAGGCCAAACCACATATTGAGTCACAAATCAAGGTTTTAAAGAGGGATTTTTGCATTTTTCATGACATGCATAACGGGATTCATATAATTGGATTTGGATTTGATCAGGAAAAAAACTGTTTGACAGTAAGCTCTGATGTATGGGAGGGTTACTTATAGGTATCTATCAAACTTACCTTTTCATTTATCATTTTGAATTATTGCATTGCGTAGATCTTTTCCCTTAGTTAACATAATTGTTTCTTGTGTTTGACATATTTTTGCATATTGTATTTGTTTGTATTGTAGAGCCATAAGGGAGCTGAAAATTTTAGAGATAGATCTTTTCCCTTTTTATGAGGACTTGTGCATATTATTTAGAAAGGACCAGGAGACTAGTGGAGAGGCACATGGCCCAGTTGATGTGGTGGAGGAGTTAGAGAGAGAAGAAGGAAACATTGAGCATTAAATATTCTTACATGGATCAGATGACATGAATACATCTGATTCGCACTTTTTGTGTGTCTGAATTATATTAAAATATTACACCCAAGTATAGGTGGTCGAATTGTAGTTTTCTCGGTTTTTAAGTCCAAGTATCGATCCCACGAAGAGTTAAGTAATGCTAAAGAAAAAAAAAATAAAATAAAAATAAAAACAATAAAATAAAATAAACACTAAATACAGTTAAATGGTTTGTTTGGAGTAATTTGATATTTGATTGCTTGTGGTGTGAGCTTAGTCTAAACAACTGGTTTTAAAATAAAAGGCAAGCAGAAGTAAAGTGCAGATATAATAAAGTGCGTAAATAAAGCAGATAACTGACAAGAAATTAAAAGATACCCTTCAGTTTAGGGATCCATATGCTTTGTATTGCTTAAGTTACTGGAAATGCTACCTCACAACAATTAACTTCCATTTTATTGGAAAGCTAACCGGCAGGTCTGATGTATATAAACCATAACACAGCT
>CM042201.1:2566644-2587184 GCA_023539305.1 Ilex asprella | reverse complement strand
TTTACCTGTTTAAATAGCTCATGAATATCAGATTGATCTTTTTCAGTTTGAAATTGTTTGATCCTTTGAGGAAAAGGTAAAGGAATAGCACATGGAGGTTCTTTTTCAGTTTGTACTCCTGGTTGCTTTTTGATTAAAGGTTCAGATTCAAATGGTTCATTTACAGGAATTGACTCACGTATTTTCTTTGTAATATTAGGTTTAATGGTTTTATCAATTACCTTACCACTTCTTATTGTTGTAATTGCTTGTACTTGACTTGTCGAAGGTTCAGAGGATACAAAATTGACATGAATCTGACTTTGTGGTCTTCAAGCATTTTAAAAAACCCGATTTTTCCTTAAATCTTCAAGCATTCTCAAGCAACCTTCAAGTATTCTTAAATCTTCAAATTTGAATTTGATTTTTACCCCAAACCTCACAAACGTTTAGCCTCTATCAGTATCCACACAAATTGAAAAACTTGAAGGATCTACTTTAGCCATTGATAAAACTAGTAGAGAGAGAGAATGAGGGGTGGTTCTTCTTGTGCTAGAAAGAGAGTTGTTGTAACGCCCCAAAATGCACCTTGGAAGCATTACAAGCTAATCACTATTCACAGCATGAGGGTACTAAATGCATCCATCAATAAATAAGACTTCATAAAGTCATCCATAGAATTTATATCATTATCTCAAAAGAATATACCAAACTATGACATTTACATCCCAAAAGAATTAGATTACTCTTGCAGCAGAATCATAAAAATGATGTTAGACTTTACATTGCCTCAAAAGAAATTTCCTAAGGAGTCGCAAAAGAAGATAAAACACTAAGCATCCCCCTTGGGATCTACGTTCCCTTCTATGGGAGCTTCTCATTGCACTCGTTCATTAACTCCAAGCTCCTCCTCTAGGCAATAATCTGAAAATATTATTTGTAGGGGGTGAGCACTAAGCTCCATAGCAACATTCCTCCCAAACACGAACAAGGTTTATAAAAAGCATATAAAATTATCAGTCTCATTTTAAAAATAGCATACATAATCTTTGAAGTAAAACATGGGCATTTTAGAATGGATCTCAAGTTTGAGTAGAAACAGTAATTTAAATGAACTGTAAAAACCAAGTTTCAAATAAATATCCATTTTTCCAAAATATAAACCATTTTCCCACAAGTGCTTATGGAATCCCATCCTTCCACAAGTTCTTGAAGGAACCCATTTTTTGAAAACAATCCAATAATTCATAACTTGAACATTCCGAAATCATCTATACATGTATCTCAAACATGATGCGAGACAATCCCCATGAATCAACACATTGAGTAATAACTAGCTCACACACACACACAAATCTTATCAAAGATATCCATTCTTTTGGAAGGGCGTATGTCATACCACTGGCAATGACGTATCCAACCCAGGCATTAGTATACTAACTCTTTTCCACGGTACCCCGTGAGCGATAGTTGTTTAGTCTCACCAAAGTACTAACCCACTACGAGTGGTAGGAAAAATGTCAACCCACACGGAGCAAGCAAAACATCTACCTACTCTACGATATCTCGTCAAAGGCCCACCATGGTCATCCCACACTCATAAGAGATACAATGCCAATCCATTTTCTCAATTTACAAGCATATCTCATAAATCTTCAATTTTATCATGTAACAATTTCAATAACTAATTAAGGAAAAATGTGACAGATCACCACAACATCATTTATTACTTAACACAAAACACTAAAGTTTTAGAAATCATGAACAAAGGAATAATCAAGAGAAAAATTCACTTCTTTTGAAAACTAGGGTTTAAGAGTAAGAAAAGTGATTTGAGAGCTATTCCACCATAGGTTTGTTTAAAATATGTTAATCTTTACAAGAATACCAAGGAATGATAGTTTTATAGCACATACATTAAATCTAGAATCAAAAAAATGCATATAGACATAATCCCTAGCCTCAATGTAAGAGAGTGAGAAGAAATCCCCTAACTTGAATCAAGATCTCCAAGTAAAGCCCACGCTCTATAGATCTCCTTCCTCCCCTTTCTTTCTCCCTTAATCTTCTGCTAGGGTTCTAAGAGTTGTGGGGTGAGAATAGAATGGAAGAATGGGGCAAATGAGGCTTAGAGGGGTGTTTTAAAACACCAAAATCCTGTCTTTTTTTACTGCTCGGCAACCCTCAGACAAATCGTACCGGTACGGTTTAGCTACTGGAGTTCGGCGTACTGCCACATTTTTGTTCAACCTCCAATGCTTTTTTGACTCATTTAGAGGTCGAATTGGAAAGTTTCATGCAATATACTTTTGTAGCCCTAGATGTCTAGTATCCACTGTCCAAATTTCAGATCAAATGGACATCAGTATAAAAAGTTATGGCCACAATACTGAGCAGTGTCCAAGATCTCTTTTTACCCAAATTCTCTCTAAGTTTGTTTTAATTCTGGAATACTTCCTAACTTCTAATACATCCCATATTACCTCTCCCAATGTTTTTCGACCTTCCAGATTCAATGGAGACCTTAGTTGGACCCAAAAAAATATTTAGTTTTATGATTAATCCTAAACCCTTCCAAAGCCAACCCAAACATATACAACATGCATTTGAAAATCAATTATAGTTGGTACTAGTTCTAGTACATGCGGAGGTTTACAATCCACCCCCCTTAAAGAAAGTTTTGTCCTCGAAACTTACCTCAAGTAGAGAACAAATATGGATACTTCTCTTTCATCTCCCGCTCGGGTTCCTAAGTAGCTTACTCTACCCCATGATGTTGCCACAAAACTTTGACTAATTGGATGACTTTGTTGCGAAACACTTTCTCCTTGGTATCGAGAATTTTTACCGATTGTTCTTCATATGTTGCTCCATCTTGAACTTTTATAACTTCCAAGTCCACGACCATTGTTGTATCCGTTTGACATTTCTGTAACATTGTAATGACATTTTCGTAACATTTTTGTAACCTCAATCATTGATGAGCGCACAATATTGCATATGTAAAGGCCTCATTACATGCATTATTAACTCAACATTTGCATCTAAGTACTTGAAGTTAGCCGATTTTATGAATAATGTTGAATTTTTAATGTTTCATGTATTTATAACTTAAATGATGGATTTTAGGACCTTGCAAGTATGATGGATGTGTGGTGAAGGCATGGACACAATACATGAAGATTTGGAGGCTTAAAAATGAAGAAATCAAGGAGGTTTTGGTGTTAGGGAACAAAGGCACCAGCTGCCACATCTTTTGGAAGCAGAGCCTCGGTTTTCCTCCATTTTTACCACGATCCACTTTGAATCTTAAAAAGTTCAAAGCATGAAAGTTGTAGATCTGGATGTCTTCTATATTTTGTCCAAATTTCAGCTCAATCCAATGGTGGGATCAAAAGTTATGACGATTCTACAAAAAAAAAGGTCTAGAGCAAAAAAATAGTACCGATACGGTTCCGTACCGGTACGGCGTACCAGTACGCCCGACTCCAATAGCTTTGAAGTACTGGGACGCTCCTGAAGCTATGCCCGAACCTCCTGAAACTCAGCTCCACTTGCTTGGGGGTCCCACCTACACTTCTCCCACTTGCTCCCCAACATTTTCTTACACATTTCCATTTCTCTCTTACACTATTTAAAGACTTTGAAGGTCATTGCATTAATGAAGATGGGAGGGGAAGTGTGTTTGCCATTGAGTTGCTGGGTAGCCTTTGCTAGCCTGTGTACCCCATCAATTCAACCTCCCATTGATGGGAGGCCTGTACACACATGCTAGGGACCATCATGCACGAAATTTCTAGGCTCACACTTCATTATATTCAGCATTCACAAGCCATTCAAGGGTGTGGCTACCTAAGCTTAGGAAATCCAAGGAAGAAGATGATGAATGGGTATTGTATATTTTTCACTCTCAACCCAGTCAAACCGAACCACCGTACACCGAGAGAGAAAAAAAAAAGAGTTGAAATAGAATCCTCAAAGGGAGGTCTCCCTTGGATTATCCAACTTAAAATCTAGTTACTCCTGATAAAATAAAAGACAAGCATAATGTAAATGGATATAATTGAAATGGAGCATGAAACTTAACTTATAGCAAGAAATCATAAACTATGAAGAAAAATATTCAATACCCATTTTAAACTTGAAATGAAGAAAAACTTAATACAACAATAGTTGTTTCAAGAACATGTAACTAAACTTGCAATAAACTTGAAAGGAATGAGATTAAAGTGCAAAAAATATAAATTACAAGAAGATTAAAGCTTACATGGATGAAAATGGTGAAGAAATTGCAAAAACATAACTACTATTCATCGTCTTCTACGTTGAACTAAAACTAAGCTTAGATAGCCACTACTCTTCAAAGCTTGTAATGCTAAATATGTGGAGTGTTTGCCCTTCCATTTTCGTTCATGAGGGTCCCTAGCATGTGTGTGCAGGTCTCCCATCTATAGGGGCTGAATTGAATGCATTGGACAGGCTAGGAAGAGCTAGCTTGCAACTCCCTAACAGCTCCTTCTCTCCTATGATTCATTAATGTCAAGCCTCCAAAAATCTTCAACTAGGGTGTGGAGGGGATGTTCTCATGTAAAGAATGTCAGGGAACAAGTGGGAGAAGTGTTAGTGGGACCCCCAAACGAGTGGAGATGAGTTGCAGGCGTTTTTGGTTGTTCTGGGCGGAACTGCCGGTAGATCGTGGAATAACTACCGGTAATTATGACTCCAGTAGCCAACAACTACCGGTATGGTATACCGGTACTCTTCTGCTCTGAATCAGTCTTCGTAGAATTTTCATAACTTTTGATTCAACCGTCCGATTGAGCTGAAATTTGAAATGATATAGAAGACATCTTGATCTACAACTTTCATGTTTTGCACTTTCTGAGATTCGAAGGAGATCATGGTCAAAATGGAGGAAAACCGAGGTTTTGCTTTCAAATGATGTGGCAGTCGGTGCCTTTGTTCTCAAGCACCAATACCTCCTTCATTTCTTCACTTTTAAGCCTCCAAATCTTCATGTATTGTGTCCATGCCTTCACCACACATCCATCATAGTTGCAAAGTCCTAAAATCAATTATTTAAGCTATAAAAACATGCAACATCAAAATTTCAACATTAATCATAATTTCAGCTAACTCTAAGTACTTAGATGCAAAAGTTGAGTTAAAATGCATGTAATGAGGCCGTTACATATGCAATATTATGCGCTCATCAAGCAGAATACTCCCTTATTGGGAGAAACTTTGAGGAATACGTAGTCTCCTGCTTTGAATTCCAAGGGTCTTCGTATTTGATCCGCATAGCTTTTCTGTCGACTTTGTGTTGTGCATAGCCTCTCCCGGATGAGTTGAATTTTCTCAGTAGTTCTTGAATAATCTCCGGTCCAAACAAAGTACTCTCGCCGGCTTTCAACCATCATGTCGGGGATCTACACGGTCTTCCACACAATGCTTCATACGGTCCCATCCCAATGCTTGCCTGATAGCTGTTGTTGTACGCAAATTTTACCAATGGTAAATGGTCGCTCCAACTCCCCTTGAAGTCTAACGCGCAAGCCTGTAGCATATCCTCCATAATCTGTATCACCCTCTCAGATTGACCATCCGTTTGGGTATGAAACGCTGTAGTGAAATGTAACTCTGTCCCCATGGCTTGTTGTAGACTTTGCCTGAACCTCGCCACAAATCGAGAATCACGATCTGACATGATAGAAAGCAGAACTCCATGCAATCGCACAATCTCACGGATATACAACTGGCTCAAAGTCTCGAATGTGTCCGTGGTCTTCATACCTAAGAAGTGAGCGGACTTGGTGAGTCTATCCACAATAACCCATACTGCATTATGCATGCGCGACGTCTGTGGTAAACCTGACACGAAATCCATGGTGATGTGATCCCACTTCCACTCTAGGATAGGCAAAGACTGGAGTAATCCTCCTCGCTTTTGATGTTCGATCTTCACCTATTGGCACACTGTGCATCGTGCTATGAACCTTGCCACATCCTTCTTCATTCCCTTCCATCAATATTGGTGCTTCATGTCCCTATACATTTTTGTGCTATCGGGGTGGATAGCAAACTTAGAGCGATGACACTCTCCAAGTATCTCCTTCTTTAGGGACGAATCATCGGAAACACATAGCTTCTCCCCATATCTCAATTCTCTATTTCTCAAAGACTAACCCTCCATAGTTTCTCCATTCTCCAATTTAGCTCGAATCGACGCTAATTAAGGATCCAAACATTGTGATTCCACAACCCTACGTTAGAGAGTAGGTTGAGCCACAAGGTTAAATATGCATGGACGGTCCTCCTATCTATCCACCGATAGATCAAAGTACTCCAAAGCATCAATCATCTTCCACCGGTTAACGGTAAGAACATTGATTTCACCCCGGGACTTTCTACTCAGTGCATTTGCTACTACACTAGCCTTCCTTGGATGGTAGTTGAGTGTGAAATCATAATCTTCTCGATACTCAACCCACCTTCTTTGTTGAAGATTTAAATCTTTTTGTGTGAATATGTACTTGAGGCTTTTATGATCCGAGTACACTTGAAATTTCTCTCCATACAAGTAACACTTCCACAATTTAAGAGCAAAAACCACAGCGGCAAGCTCCAATTCATGAGTGGGATAATTATGCTCACGAATCTTGAGTTATCTCGAACCATAAGTAACTACCTTGCCTCCTAGCATTAGCACACATCCCAAGCCTTGTAGTGAAGCATCGGTATATACATCGTATCCTTCCCCACTACTCGGTATGATGAGGATAGGAGTTGTTGTTAACCTCTCCTTCAAGGTGCGAAATGCTAGATCACACGCTTGAGTCCACAAGCACTTCTCTCTCTTCTTCGTAAGGAGAGTCATCGACATCGCTAGCTTGAAGAACCTTCCACAAACCTCTGATAGTAACCTGCTAAACCCAAGAAGCTATGTATTTTGGTCATATTCTTCGGTGATTCCCATTTCATTACGGCCTCAATCTTTGTAGGATCAATACCTGCCCCTTGCTCGGACACAACATGACCAAAGAATTTTACTTCCTTCATCCAAAACTCGCACTTACTCATCTTAGCATATAAATTATGCTCCCTCAAAGTCTGGAGCACAATCGTGAGATGACGTTCATGTTCTTCGTGGGTCGGTGAATAGATTAGTATGTCATCAATGAACACAATGACAAATTGATCTAGATACAGTCGAAATACCCTATCCATCAAATCCATGAAGGATGCGGGTGCATTAGTCAATCCGAACGGCATTACCATGTACTCAAAATGACCACACCGAGTACAGAAGGAGTCTTAGGAATATCCTCCTCCCTGATCCATAATTGAGGGTACACTGTACGAAGGTCAATCTTGGTGTAATCTTAGAACCCCTCAACTGATAGAACAAGTAATCAATCCTTGGCAATGGATATTTGTTCTTCACTGTAACTCGATTCAAACTTTGGTAATTCGTGCACAATCGAAGTGTCTCGTCATGCTTTTTCACAATGAGGACCGGGGCTCCCCAAGGTGAAGTGCTCAAACGGATAAACCCAATGGCCAACAGATGATCTAACAGCTTCCTTAGCTCCTTTAACTCCAAAGGTGCCATCCGATAAGGAGCAATGGATATGGGTTCAGTTCCCGGATAGAGATCAATCTTGAACTCGATCTCTCTTTTTGGAGGTAACCTAGGTAATTCATCAAGGAATCCATCCGAAAAGTTAGACACTATTAATATCACGTCTGGTTCAGATTCGTCTCAATCATCTCCCATTAAGCTAGCTAAGAAACTCAGCTGGCTCCCCGCCTTAGCTTTCAGAATCTACTACCCGTAGTAGAAAATAGATGGGAAGAATTACGATCATTCTTGAAAGTAAAGACTACCCCTCTCGGTAATTGGAATGAAATTCGCTTGCGAAAACAATCCATCACCGTACGGAAAGCAAACCACAAATTCATTCCAAATATTATCTCATACCCCTTCATGTCTAACACAACCAAATCTATAATTAACTCTTACTCCCCAATGCGAAGCACACATCCCCTACGCACCCTAGTTGTATCCAACTATTTTCCCGTCGGCATATCAATACTCAGAACTTGTTCAAGTTTCCCAAAATCCAAATCAAGATTAAGTGCATATTTCGTGCGTATGAATGAATGTGTAGCACCGGGGTCAAATAAAATTCGGGCCCAAGAATTGTAGAGAAGAACGATACCTTCCACAACGACATTGGAAGTGTCCTCTTCTGGCTGAGTCAAAGAAAAAATCCTTCCTTGATTGGTGCCGCTAGGGGCTTGAGCTTGTAACTGTCTCTGCTATGTTGACCTTTGTATAGGTGGCCTGTTTGCTGGTACCTGCCTGGTTGCTTGATTTGTCCTTGGTGGAAACGTGTGGCATCTATGTTTGAAGTGCCCAAACTCTCCACATGCAAAACATTGACGCGGGTCAGTGCTTGTTCTAGTCTGAGCAACTCCATCTCCTCGGGTCATCAGAAGTCTCTGTCCACTTGCTTGGTCTGGTCATCGGTATGGTGTCGCCCGCTGTACTCCCCTACCACTAGCACCCGCCCGGATCGGGCCTCCTTTCGTGGATTTTCTTGGCCTCCACGCCCACGCCCACGTCCTCTTCCACCATCCATCCTGCACATCAATTTAAACTTTAGTTTCATTGATGTACAAGACCTCCTAATATCACTTTAGTCTAAAACATAAAGTTCGTATAAAATCAGACCAACAAATTCTTTCAACCTAATCCTATTTCTCTAGTGTGACTCCATAACCTACAGCTCCCACGTAAGATCTAAAGTGTAGGCTCTAAAACCAAAACCTGTAACGCCCCAAAATGCACCTTGGAAGTATTACTAACTAATCACCATTCACAACATGAGGGCACTAAATACATTCATAAATAAATAAGACTTCATAAAGTCATCCATAGAATTTACATCATTATCCCAAAAGAATATAGCAAACTATGACATTTATATCCCAAAATAATTAGATTACACTTGTAGCGGAATCATAAAAATGATGTTAGACTTTACATTGCCTCAAAAGAAATTTCCTAAGGTGTCACAAAAGAAGATAGAACACTAAGCGTCCCCTCAGGATCTACGTTCCCTTCTATGGGAGCTTCCCATTGCACTCACTCATTAACTCCAAGCTCCTCCTCTAGGCAATAATCTGAAAATATTATTTATAGGGGGTGAGCACTAAGCTCCGTAGCAACATTCCTCCCAAACTCGAACAAGGTTTATAAAAATCATATAAAATGATCGGTCTCATTTCATAAATAGCAATCATAATCTTTGAAGTAAAACATGGACATTTTAGAATGGATCTCAAGTTTGAGTAGCAACAGTAATTTAAATGAATAGTAAAAATCAAGTTTCAAATAAATATCTATTTTCCCAAAATATAAACAATTTTCCCACAAGAGCCTATGGAATTCCATCATTCCACAAGTTCTTGTAGGAAACCATTTTTTACAACAATCCAATAATCCATAACTTGAACATTCCACAACCATCTGTATATGTATCTCAAATATGATGTGAAGCAATGCCCATGAATCAACACATTGAGTAATATCTAGCCCACACACACCCACACAAATCTTATCAAATATATCCATCCATTAGGAAGGGCGTATGTTATACCACTAGCAGTGACGTATCCAACTCAGACATTAGTATACTAACCCTTTTCCACGGTACCCCGTGAGCGATAGTAGTTTAGTCTTACCAAAACACTAACCCCATTACGAGTGGTAGGAAAAATGTCAACCCACACGGAGCAAGCAAAACATCTACCCACTCTACGATATCTCGTCAAAGGCCACCCATGGTCATCCCACACTCATAAGAGATACAATACCAACCCATTTCCTCAATTTACAAGCATATCTAAAAAATTCTCAATTTTATCATGTAACAATTTCAATAACCAATTAAGAAAAAATGCGAGAGATCACCACAACATCATTTATTACTCAACACAAAACACTAAAATTTTAGAAATCAAAAACAAAGGAAGAATCAAGAGAAAAATCCACTTCTTTTAAAAACTAGGGTTTGAGAGCAAGAAAAGTGATTTGAGAGCTATTCCACCATAGCTTTGTTTAAAATATGTTAATATTTACAAGAATACCAAGGAATGATAGTTTTATAGCACATATATTAAATCTAGAGTCAAAAGAATACATGTAGACACAAGCCCTAGCCTCAATGTAAGAGAGTGAGAAGAAATTCCCTACCTTGAATCAAGATCTCCAAGTAAAGCCCACGCTCTATAGATCTCCTTCCTCCCCTTTCTTTCTCCCTTAATCTTCTCCTAGGGTTCTAAGAGTTGTTGGGTGAGAATAGAATGGAAGAATGGAGCAAATGAGGCTTAAAGAGGTGTTTTAAAACACCAAAATTTTGTCTTTTTTTTACTGCTCGGCAACCCTCAGACAAATCGTATCGGTACGGTTTAGCTACTGGAGTTCGGCGTACCAGTACGCGTACCGGTACGGTTTGACTAACAGATTTTTATTTAACTTCCAGTGTATTTTTGACCCATTTAGACGTCGAATTGGAAAATGTTCATGATACACACTGTTGTAGCCCTAGATGTCTAATATCTACTGTCCAATTTCAGATCAAATGGACATCAGTATAAAAAGTTATGGCCACAATACTGAGCAGTGTCCAAGATTCCTTTTTACCCAAATTATCTCTTAGTGTGTTTTCATTCCAAAATACTTCCTAACTTCTAATACACCTCATATTACCTCTCTCAATGTTTTTCGACCTTCCAGATTCAATGGAGACCTTAGTTGGACCTTAAAAATTATTTAGCTTTATTATTAATCCTAAACCCTTCCAAAGTCAACCAAAATATATACAACATACATTTGTACATCAATTATAGTTGGTACAAGTTCTATTACATACAGGGGTTTACAATTGTTGTCTCGACTATCCACCTCCTACATAAAGGTATTATAGAGTTTTAAAAGCTCTAATCCTAGTTTGGGTCAAGTTGCATTTATCTCATAATTATATATAAACCCATTATTAACATTAATTGTAATAAAGTCTCTAATTAACTCTTAATTAGGTTTTCATCCTAATTAACTCTTAATTGGTTATCTTTCTTTTATCCTTTAGTTTCCAATCAATTCTATTGTGTGTGACTCTAGAGGTTCAAACATACCTGGTTGTAGGCATTCGATACTAACTACAAATATCATCTCAAATTAGAACTCTTTCTAATTTAGCTTTATTTAGAACCATTCTAATCTTCCATTTATGAAGAACAATTAATATATTTATATTAATTTCATTCTTCGGGCTTCTACTAATCATGAGTGACACCTAGCAGCATATCATGATCAACCTCTGGATAGCACGAAGTAGGTAAAAAACTCATTCAGTCTATAGTTGTGATGCAATTCAATCCCTCTATCACACAATGTCCCAATTGAATTACTAGGATGTGAAATTACTGTCAAACCCCTAATTCAATCTCATGTGTTCGATCTTAGGACTATGACTCTTAATTATCAATTAGAAACTCTTTTCTAATTGTCATTCTACCTTGGTCAAGGACTCTTTAAGTCATATCCCATAAGATCAAATAAGACATTCTCCCTTTAATTACTAAGGATGATAGATTCTATGTTGTACACTCATAAATCTTCATGCATGTCTAACTATGTCCAACAATACATATCCAAGTTGCATGGTTAGTATATGAATATGTTGTATAGTTAAAGCATAGAAGTCCATGCACAAGACAACCATGGTATCTCAAGTCTAAGGATCGGTTACATAACTATAACTTTAGAATTTAACGTTGACAAGTATGTAAAACTCCATATGAAAAATTTTAATATAGTTAACGGTCACGTTCAGTGTACTTGTTCTCTAACAAGCACCCAGACACCTGCTTTAATGTCTCTACACTAGTGACTTGGACGAGTTACCTCATATCAAATATGAGTAAACATAGTGTGTGCTAGTTTATCTGTATTACATAGTGCTCAAATAATAATCCTATGACTAGGAATATTTAATAGTTAAGCACTAAGAAGTATATGTCTCATCTTCTCAACACATTAAGAAACTATCTGCTTAACTTATACTATATGGACTATATCATGTATATTAAAATGAAATAAAGTAGAAACATAATAAATAAACTTGTCATTTTATTTAATTAAATAATGAATGTTGCTAGTACAACTCTAAAACATCATCTATATGATTGGTCTTACAGCATACTACTCAAATGAACGCAGTCCACAACACTGAGATTTCTGAGTGGAAAGTAACTAATGGGTTTGATATTTTGGATCATTAACAATTGGAGCAATTAAAGGTTTAACAGTTGTTTCAAATTTCCTTTCCCATTGAAGATTTCAAGATCAAGCTATCCAAGTCACGTGAAAATTACCCTTACAAGAGCAATACATTAATCTGGGGTGCCCAATTGGGCTATGTTACAAGTCCAACACGTTTTCTAAGCCTATGACAAGTAGGATATGATTTAAAGCATGACATTCACACAACTTAACGAATAACACCATCTCCTTTTTCAAGAAAATGGTTTTATTGTTGGGATTTTAAGAAACTTAAAACAACAAACTCGACGATTATGCTTTTTCCGAGATCTTGAAGTAAAATCCATCTGGAAATCTTATGATGGGAGTTCGGACAATTTTGCCTCCCTTGACCATTGCCCATCTGCAGAGAAAAGGAGAATTGTTATAGTGTTAGTGATGCCGAATGTGTTATATTTTTGTACCCTTTTGAGCCCAACTAGAAGATTGAAAAACACTTAAAGTCTTGTAACCAAGACAAGTAATTACTTGTAATTTGTGACCAAGACATGTAGAAAGGTGGCTAAGAACACCCTGCTATATTCTGCGCCAGCACATTGCTTCATCCCCACTCCGAATGGCATGAAATTCTTAGCTATAACGTTTGATTGGAGGTCCTATTGAATTAAAAAGGAAATAAACAAGAAGATATTCAATCTCTGATTGCTTTTTTTTTTTTAGGCTGGGGTTGTGTGTGTTGGGGGGGTAGCAATGGAATAGGTTAAATCTCTCACCTTCCAACGCCATGGATTGAATGTAAGTGCATCCTCATATGTATTAGAGTTCAAGTGTTGAGCAGCAGTGGCAATCATAATTACCCAACCTTTTGGAATTGTGTATCCTGCAATTGAGAATTGAAATTGTTGTTTTCATTTTGATCTATGTGGCTCAAGCTAACACCGAAGTAATCTTTGTTACCGTACCATTGGCTGGAATATCTTTTAATGCTCGTCGAAACAACCCTGGTGCTATATTTCCCAATCGAAGAACTTCATTGATAACCTGTTGTATCCCATGCCAGCACAAAGTTTGTAAGTGGATTTCAAAGCTAAGTTTATGGAAAAAGAGACAAATATGTCAAATTAGAACCGACCTGGATTGTAAAAGTCATTGATTTGTATTCATTCCATGTGAGTATAGAATCAGCATTCTCCCTCTTTTTAAGGATTGCCTCATGCTCAGCCTGAAGAATGGCCATTGTTGTGATCAATTTAAGAAGATAATATATGCATCAGAATAGCTCCAAAATATTCTAAATCATCGGAATACTGACAATTAATGCCTCCAACACTGAAGGATGCTCCACGAGTAACTTGAAAGCTAATGCCAGTGTTGTTGATATGGAATCAGAGGTAACAAATAGAAGACCAAACATTAGCTGAACAATGAAATCCTCTGTTAAGAATGCTTCCGTATTCATGTCCTGCATGAGGTGGTCAAGCAAGTCATCCCGCCGATTCTCAGCTGACATTCGCCTCTTGTTCACCACATCCTTCATCGTTTGTCTGACCTTCTTGTGAATCTGGATAGAATTTCAATATAATCAAAATTGACAAATATTAAAAAGGCTATGAATTTCTTTTTTGAAAAGGGGGGGGGGGGTGGGGTGGGGAAATATTTACTTACCTGCAAACATTTATGATGTGCAGTACCAGGGATGTTCAATGGAAAGGACATTAGACCTTCTACTAGGTCTCTGAACATATCACTCATCCTCAAAGGTGCATTTTCAAGATCACCACTAAACAACTGTTTTGCCGCAAAATCAATAGTAATCTGGCATGGCCAAAGACAATTATCATGACCATAATTATGTGTGAAATTCACTTCAACTAGAGGTCATTTGGTACTTCAAACTATAACATATATTAATGCAATTAAGAGTAGTTTCTATAAGTTTAATCATAAAATTTACTTCCACAGCGCCGCTTTTCACTTCAACAGATTCCTGACTTGACCAGGTGCGAAGAGTTTCACGAATGAAAACTTCCATCCGTGGAAGTAGCTTCTCCTTGAGAGCCTCCACGCCAAAGTGGTTCAAGGTCAAGTTTCTGGTATATTTTCGGGAAGACTGACTCGTTTGGTCAAATACTTCTGCAAATGTGTCCAGCGACCATGTATCAACCAACTTCCCATCTTGTCTAAGGATGTAGTAATTAAACTCAGGGTCCGCCGTGATTATGACCGGTCGACCAGCCACATTTGTTCGAAAGATTGGCCCATACCTAAAACAAGAAATAAAAGAAATCAATTTTAAAGTAGTTCATCTTAATCGAATTGAAAATAATCGAAGTTAGATGTTGCAAAACCATCAACTAATCATCTCCCTCGTGATCAAGCGTGCAAACAACCATGAATTTAAGTAATGACTTTGAAATGCACAAAATTTCAAGTTTTTTCAAACATGTATACTTAGCACTCTTGCATTACCTTTTGATTCTCTTCTTGATAAAAGGTGGAAGGTCCAAAGAGGCACTAGGAATGATCAACTGAATGGTCTCGCCTATGAAGGGGAGGCCCATGGAACCCGGAGGGAGAACCCCATTACATTTGGGATTCATCCATCTATAAATCCAATGCGTAATGTAAATGGTAAGCAATGCCACGACGCAGAACCCGACTGATGAAAGATCTATCTTCGATATCTCGTTCATGTACGAAGAAAGTGCTGTCTCCATGGATACGAAAAATAGAGAACGAGGAATGAAGAAGGTAAAGAGCAGTTGAGAAATGGAAGGTAAGAACTGCTGTGAACTAAAGAAGCCATGATCAGCACTTTATATAGGCTAATGTAAAAGTTACTGTCAAAGAACACCAGAGAAAGTCATTGGAATAGTTAGTGGCAATTTTTTTTGTATCTGCCAAGGAAAGGAATATAGATGATTCCTAGAACAATCTATACGCTGCAGAAAGGACGCAAGAGCGGATCAAAGTTAATCGCTTTTGGAAATTCTGTTTTTCGAACGTATCTTCAGCTCTAGTTCTTGTTGTCCGTAATCAGGGTGCATCTTCAAAAGCTAGCTATTTTATATTTATTAGATAAAATAAAGAGCTAAACCACCAAATATTATTCTAAACGACAAGTTATTTTACTTTTGCGTTAACTGGCTCTCTCATTTATAGTGCCTCTTTGGTTAGCTATTTTACATTTAGAGAGTTAAATCACTCTTTTTTTGCACTCTAAGAGCATCTCTAATAGATGCTTTAAATGCCCAAAATAGGTAAATTTTAGCTAATCAAAGTCAAAAACAACACTCCAACAGATTATGTTCATGTGTTGTAAAAATAGATTTTTACTACAGTGATGCTCTAAATATAGAGCATCACTGTAGCAATATATAATCATAATATATATTATTTTCTCTCTCTTTCTCTCATTTTTTCCATTCTTTCACTTTCTCTCTTTCACTATTCCCAAAAAATATAATACAGAAATGATGATAAATAATATTTAAAAGGAGTTGTTAAAAATATAGAGAATCTGTTGGAGTGTATATTGAAAAAGTGAGTAGTTAAAATAGAAAAAGTTTTTTTTTGGATAGCTAAAATAGCTACAATTGTTGGAGATGCTTTAAAGGGTGGTTATTTTATGTTTTGATGGCATGTCAAGTTATACAATATTTTTAATTTAAAATATTAGTTGTAATTAACTAAAATAAAGAGCATGGTTGGAGTAACTTTATAAAAGTAACTCTGTAAAATAAGGAATTTAATATTTTAATATATTTTGATTAACTATTTTGAATTAATAGGGACAAGTTGTAAACCAACATGTCCTGAGTTCGAATCTTGACAACTTCTTAGGTCCAGGCCATTAGTGATTTATCCCTCATAAATACCCTAGTCCCAATGTGGATGACTTGTTTTTGATCGGACCAAGGAGATAATTAATCGTAGTGCACATAAGCAAATCCGAACACTCATGACAATTGAAAAAAAAAAAAGGTAACATAGAAGGTGATCAGTAAATTCATGTGCCTGACTTCAAGCCACATCGCAAGAAACTCGGGGTTTAATAGATTTGTGTGGTTTTGTGGTTGATTGTATGCTCTCAAAGTTTAGGTTGTCGTTGTGAGTTTAAAATTACGTGTGGTTAAAACCATTCCTGTAGCCAAACCACAATTCTTCTTTACGATTTAAATCTAGCAAACACATAAAAAAAATTGGTGCAAACATATGGAAAACAATTCACGTTCTAAAAAAATCGTTAATAATCAAAATTCAGAGATATAAAAAATTTGGTTCAGGGCCGATCCTCTGGTACACAAATTGAAGTAGGGGTTTTAGGCCCAACGCACATGCAAGGCCCCAAAATTTATTGGTCTCTACTATGACAGAGGCCTAAAATTTTATCCCATAAAAATAAGCCCAAAGAAAAATCTCATAAATAATTAAATGGTTTTTTTGGAGGTCGGTCCACATTTCTGGATTTTTTGGGCGAAAGTCCTAGCGCAATCTTTTTGGGGCTTAAAGGAAAATTAAAGGCATAAAAACTAACTTATCCTTAATAACATAAATATTTATATTACAAAATGGACAACAGCTAGACAGTAACAGTAACAGTTACAACTCTGTGGGAAGAATTTCACACAATGAGTCACCACCTTGTAAGGACGAAGAGAACAGTGAGGAAGTCTTGAGTAACTTACAAGACAAGAAAACACTTGGGTGAATCGATGGTCGGATGTAAAACCCAAAAAAAATTAAAATTTTATTAGAAAGGATAAAACGGTAATTAACTATTGCGATACAGGTTAGAAACTCGAATTTTTCTAGAACACAAATAATGAAATAGACCTCATCGTTGAATTCGTATCGCAAAGTCTAGCTACCCAGTCAATTTTCGCCGAATTCTGAGATAGTCAATTTTTTGTGTTTTACTAGACGATTGGGCGCATGACTAAAATAAATGCAATCAAATTTTATTCACTAAACTTAGGAAAAAAATTTAAAGTTAGTTCAATAAAAGTATATTGAACTTAAAATGGAATGAGATTAAATTGATTCACAATGAAATCGGATCAGAAAGACGGGACGTGTGACTCGTTGTAGGCCGAACATTTAAGAGGTATAAAATGGGAGAAAATCAGAATTTTCTCTCCATTATTTAGCCAAATACATCCAAGAGAGAGAGAGAGAGAGAGAGAGAGAGAGAGAGATTTCAAGTTTTTCAAGCTTTTCCTTCATGTCTACGGCAATCCGACCGTCGAATATCTTTGTGCCAGGGACAAAGGTTGTTCTACGCGATGAGAGTTATGGGTACGTACCAAAGATAGTGAGTTTTGCCAAAATCTCGAAGACATGATTTTTGCGGTATTATGATACAAGAGATAGGGTTCCTTTCCTAACTAAATTTATTCTAACCTAGGGTTGAAATATGAAATGAGTAGGATATTAGAGATGAAATCTCATATATTACACATACCTAGGATTGCTACAATATGAAATGGATATAAGGAACAAGATTTAAACTAAATCTTGCATGATTGGGTTTTGATGAAATTGTTTGGTTGTGAATTTTGTGAGAAATGTGTTGTTTTGGGCACACTATGTGTTTACATAATTTATGTGTCTTGTAAGTGTTTGATAAAATGCCTATAGTTGATTAAGTGTTTATGTATATAGAATATGTTATAGCATGTTTGGTGGTATTGTAGATTGTGATTATATGCTTTATGATATAATTGACAATTGAAAAATTGGGAAATGTTGGTGGACATTAGATATGTTCATAATACGCTCATTATATGATGAAGATGATATGATAATTGCAATTACACATTACATTTGCATATGAATGGGTGACATCGCATTCGTGGGCAATTGGCATGAGTGTGGGTGTGTGCATGTTTTTGATTAAACACTATTCTTGGTGAGTTGATACGTGAGCTCTGAAAGGTTGGACCTAGGTTCGACCGAGTTGTACTAGTTGCATAAAAAATATGTGTCAGGTGTAACAAAAAGGGATAGATTCTCCATTGGGTGCAAGGTTCGATTGCTTGGCTCACTCACTTGTCCTATAGTGAAATTTCATAAAAGTGTGTTGGCTTACTCAGAGCCTGTGGTGCGATGTCCTCGAATGCCATGTGGCCTGGTAGACCATTGGTGCGATGTCCATAAATTACTCAAGCAAAAAGACACAAGATTTTTTAAAATGGTCATTAGATGAGTAACATCCATAGTAGGGGCTTGGAATGCCCAGATGTATACGAGTGACATGACATGTGTTATGGGAGCTAATGGAGGGCTCGGGTTGCATTGCATGTATGGTTTTCATCTCATGACATGACATGACATTATAGTATTTATTTATGAATTGTATATTCCTGAATGGATGATTGATTGATGAATTGTATATGAACATTTCATATGTATCTGCGTTAGAGAGTGATCTCATTAGGAGATACCCTATTAAGAGTAACTCACCCTTTATGGGGACATATTTCAGGTGTTGGACAAGCGCCCGTGGATAGCTCTCACTTGGGCCCTTGTTGATGAAGAAGCCAAAATTTGGATTTTGAATTGAATTATGTAAATCAATTATGTAATTGGTTTTGAACTTATAAATTTGTATACAAATGGGACATATAATGATCTCTTTTGGACAATATTTTGATGTAAATGAATGTTGTATGAGTTTAGAGGAACATGAAATGAGGTTGGATGGTTAAAGGTTGAGAATTGGAAAGATTTGAAAAAATCTGGGCTCAGGTACTGGTATCTAAGTGATTAAGTATCAGTACAATGCTGTCAGATGACCCAAGTATCGGTACCTAAACGTATAGGCACCAGTACCTAGTTCCAATGGGCACAGGTACCAGTACCTAGGCACCAGGTACTAATACTTCAATGGACATTGGGCTCTGGTACTGATACACAGACACATAGGTACCGATACCAATGTATAAAGTTACTAGTACCTGGGAAACAGAAGGTCCAAGTACTAGAGATACCAGTAGCTTTTCCCAAAAATTTGAAATTTTAAAATGTAACATAGGAGGGCTTTCACTTCCTGAACAATCCTCTTGGGATATGTGAACAGGTTAAGTGTTGAGTAGTGCTCCATACAAAGGAGACTCTACACAGATTTTGTTTTGGTTATGATCTTGGTGAATGAGGTGTAACGATGCGGTATCGGGTTATATAGTACTCATAGGTATACTTTCGCGGGTTGATAGGTGATCAACGGGTTGAGAAATGACTTTTGAATTTTGGGGCGTTATAGCTTGGTATCAGAGCCTAGGTATTGAATTACCTAGGGCTTCCAGGGTATGGGTCTAGGTCATTACATCCATTGTGTATTGCATGTTAAATGTGTTAAATTCTATGGGTTATGTGATATGATAGGATATGCATGGTGAAATGTATATGAAAATGAGACACTAGGGTTAGAAAACATAACCTTGGGGATCAGAAAAGAAAGAATGGGAAAGTTTACAATTTGGATGTCTACTACACACTTCCTACTAGTAAGACAAAGGGAAAAGTCTAAATATTTTGACTTTGATCCCTAACTTTGTGATACTAAGTTAGTGCTCTATTGTTATCTTATGGGTGTGTAAATGGCAAATAGAGGAAGAGGACCCCAAAACGACTGAGTCGGTGGGCGAAACAACAACCAACCAACACTGATCTTTGATCAACAAGCTTTCATGGAGGCTATAGGCAAGACGGCTACCACCTTTATCCAAGCCAGTGACAACGTGGGCCAAGGAGGCTCGAACAACCTCTAGAGGTTCAAGACACACAAGCCACCTACTTTTATGGGAGAGGTGGATCCGATAATAACTGATCATTGGTTCTAACAAGTAGACAAGCTTTTGGAGAATATTAAGATCACATTCGATGTCACTAAGATAAGGTTAACTACGTTTTAGCTTGAGGGATAGGCCCATCTATTGTGGGATTGGGTAAAGAGCTCAAAGAACATTGAGGGAATGACTTGGGGAGAGTTCCGTGAGCTCTTCATGGACAAATACTTCCCCTCGGCTGTTCGGCAAGTGAAAGTCCAGGAATTTTTGGACTTGAAACAAGGAAACATGCTGGTTTTGGAATACGTGGCTAAGTTAGCACGTTTCGCTGATGATTATGTGGCCACAAACTTAGCTAAAGTGAGGAGGTTTGAGGATGGTTTGAAGTTGTCCATCCGGGGAAAGATTGTGGGCCCTACCTATAAGACATAAACTTAATG
>CM042201.1:2546789-2566544 GCA_023539305.1 Ilex asprella | reverse complement strand
TCGGTTTGACGGGGTTGAGAGTGGATGAGTTGATGAGCCTTTGATATCCCGTAGGCCTAGTCATGGGTTATGCTTAGATACTCACCAATCTAGTCTCTAGTTTCCCCCGAATCAATCGTTCATTCATGCTCAATCGGAGGAAGGCTTTGAGTTGATTTGGTATTCCTATTGGAATGAATCCTTTGGATTAGCCAATACTTGTTTTCTTGCATTTTCATTTACAAACACAACCCCAAAACATATACAAAAGATTTTATATTTTCTTTCTCTTTTTGCAAAATCACTTTCACAAAACTCCCTTTCCTTCCCTGAGGAGACGACCTTGGAATACTTTCCAAGTAAAACACCAACAACGAAAGACTCCTTGCGATTGGGGAGCACTTTTGTTCACTTCATACATTTTGTTCACTTCATTTCTACCACCATTCCGTTGTCCTATCTCTTGCATGAATCCGAGTGAGAGTGACACTCACCCACACACATAAGCCATAAACATATTTGAGGGTTTATGTTATGAGCTTAGGAACAACAACCGTTACCAATCAATCATCTGTCACATATTGATTGAGTTGGTTAGTATTCAATCATTCAAACTTTTATCATTGAACATATTGTTTCTTATCGTATTGTATACTTTCTTGCTTAATTAATTTTTCAGGAGAATTTTAGACTAAAGATCGGGATTAAAATATTTGAAGAATTGGAGATTCACGAATATTTAAGGTAACTATTGTAATTTTGAAATTGAGATATCTATATGTATTTGGAAATCAAATTTATAATTGTGACTTTATTAAGGAAATTAGTGCTCTAGCCTTTGTACTTGGAGATATATTTGTAAAATTATGTCGATTGATCTATCAGTTAACGCATCCGAGGAACTTGGATGTCAAATAAAATGCTAAGCGACTTAGGTCATCGCTTAGAGCCCCTGTTTGTAAGGGGCCCCAATTTTTTTTAAAATTCTTTTAGTTTTTTAGTTTGTGTTTTTCATTTTTACATACCCATTGATTGAAAAATAATATTATTAGGGCCTAATTTAGAGACTTAAAGTAAGGATAATATTAGATTAGAAGTGGGTCTTAGAATAGTATGTGATCTATTACCAATCCAATGATAAAAATACCTGAGCTCTCCAAAATTAGACACGGAGAGTAATATTGTGAATAAAAATTATTATCCTTTCATAATTTACAAATTAAAAGATTAGGGATTTCATCATTTTACAACATACAACAGGGAAAACAAACACTCCTGTATAATGTGTACATAAACTAGATTCCTTAGTTTTCACCTATCTCTACCATGCTAGTGCAGTAGTGAACCTCACACTAGACTTCTGCATCCCGAAACTAATAATTTTCTTGAGTGTACTGAACATCATAATCAAAGGAAATATAACAAAAATATGGATCAAATATAATTCTAGTCAAAAGATACTCATAACTAGCAAATCACAACCAAAGTGAGCTCAGCTTACTTTGAAACTCAAATCAACATCATATATCAAAATAGTAAATATCCATACAAGCAGCGAGTTAAACAACAACATATAAGTAATGTCAGGCTATCAACAACATTTAAAAAATGTCAAGCTGTTAGATGACAACTGCACAGTGTCTAAATCAACAACATATAATCTAGGTTAAGCTGTCAACAACTCAGCATAGTGGATAATACTCAAATAACAAGCTTTTCATAAAAACACAATTGATTCATAGTTTAAGCAGCTCAACTCAAATCAATTCGGCAAAATTGATTTCTCACATACTAGAGAATAAACTTGATATATCATATATTTTTATTTTCAATTATTATGAAGCAGTACACTTCACCTTTACCGCTGACAGATACACATCCTTACTTTACAGTCGATTCTTATGTGTAACCGAGGTAGTAACCTCTGACCCTAACAGTAAACACATGGATGAATCCAAATGAATATCAAATCAAAAATAACTTAACTGATGCAAATGAATGCATATGAATATGTTTCGTGACGTTTCGTATTCACCACAACTTAACTTCAGCACTCAAAGTCTAAAGACCAACTGGTCACTTAAGCGTTTACGAACTCACTAAATACCATCTACAACCTTAAACTAGAACGTAAACTCTTATTGTCACTCAACCTATGTGCACTTACAATTATTTTAAAAGGAATTTGGTATCTCATTTTGTACAGTCAAATCCATCATTTCGGACTACTGTGCGTTACCGCACTCAAAACCCTAATTCGGATCCGAGATGTCTAGTCCAAATTCAAAATAATCAATCATAAGATTTAAAATAAGTTAAACATTCATAAATAATGTAAGACACATAAGACACAATTTCAAAATGAATTTGAAATGCTTCAACTGATCCGAAATTGAGAAACTCTACTTTGCGATTCTTTTCGATCCGAAACAACTAAAAATAAAACGATGTTATTTTTTAATGAAATTTCATACACATACTCAATTAACCTATCTAAAAATGAATATAAATTTATTTTCCCAAAATCAACCAAAAACTGGGTCAAATTGGCCCCGGAGGCCAAAATAGTTATATGAATTCTCATTTAATCTGGCCGTCAAATCGACTTGAAATTTTACCGGCACCTCCGCGAGGACATTACGGAACTTTTGGCACTGACCAGAGGTCGATCGGATACTGGACATACCCTCACGTGCCGTTGGGGTGTCCAATGGTCCTCTGGTCCACTTCATCTTATTCCTCCAGCAAACCCTAGGTTCCCCACTTTCTATTTTAGGTACCCTATTTCTCACTCCACACTACACCTTTTGCTCTGTTTTCAAAACATAATAACTCACCTCACACCCCTCTATGAAACCCCATAGGTTTCAAGCTTTGGATTAAGCTTAAACCCCTCAAAAAACTAAGCCAAAGTCTAAGAAAAATAAGGTTTTTAACACATAGCCAGACCTACATGTTTCACCCCTCAATTAACCTCTAAATTCAATTCTGAGGCTGGAAATGAATTCCTTGAACCCAAATTAGCTAGACACAAGTCCCTTTTCAAAGCTTAATCAAGGTTTATAAAAAATCAAATTTTTAAGATACAAACCCATGATGGTTTCTTCATCCCACCACCACACATCACGACAACCCTTATCATTTTCTATGAGACCTATTTCATGAATACCTAAAATCTGAAACTTCAAAACTCAAATTCGATCAAAACCACTTACTCAAATAAAAGACTAACACCACCAATGAATTGCTAGCATCCAAATTAGGCTTGAGGTATACCTTTGAGTATTCGAATAATAAGCCTCCAAAGCAAACCCGAAAATTCAAGTGAAGGTTCCCTCTCTCTACCTCTTTCTTCTCTCTCTCCTCTAACCAGTTTCTGCTTATTTCAAGCTCTATCTAAGTAAAGGGTTAAGATCATCCTAAAATATTCTACCAGCTTGGAGAAGGCTAAGGAAAGCCTTGGGACCGCCAGACAACAGCTTGGAGAAGGTATACCTTTAAATCTGATTTTTTTTATTTTTAATTTAATTTTTTTAATTACATACATAATAAAACATGCACTATAAAAATATTTTTCTAATTTTTTTTATTTTCCTAAAATATTTTTCGAACACATACATGATTGAGTTTTACAACTCTCCCCTTTAAAATAAAATTTCGTCCCCGAAATTCACTTACCTAATGAAAACATGAGTATATTGAGTTTTCATATTCTCCTCAGTTTCCCAAGTAGCCTCCTTAATTGAGTGACTTTGCCACAATACCTTTACTAACGGAATGGTCTTACTATATAATATCTTTTCCCAACGAGCCAAAATCTATACTGGCTACTCAATGTAGGTCAAATCTTCTTTTAACTCTAAAGGTTGCTCAACCAATATAGGAGACGGGACAAGTATGTACTTACGAAGCATAAAAACACGAAATACATTATGCAAACAAGACAACTCCGAAGGTAAATCTAATTGGTAAGCTATAGAACCAACCCTTCCTAGAATCTCATAGCGCCCAATATATCTCATACTAAGCTTTCCCTTCTTTTCAAATCTCAGTATACCTTTCCAAGGAGATATCTTCAGAAATTCTCGATCACCCACTTCAAACTCTTAAGTGTTTTCTGCGTTTACAAGCATAACTTTTTTGTCTCCTTTGAGCAACTTTCAATTGATCTTGAATTACTTTATATGTAGTCGCTTGCACTAGCTCAGGACCCAATATTTATATTTCCCCCACTTTACTCCAACCAACTGGAGTCCTACATAAGTGTTTCATATGATGTCATACCAATGTTACTGTGATAACTGTTGTTATAAAAAAAATCTATTAAAGGCAAATGAGTATCTCAACTACTTTGTAATTCCAACACACACACACGCAGTATATCCTCTAGGGTTTGAATTGTACATTTAGACTGCCCATCTATCTAAGGATGATAGGTGATGAGTGCAGAATATTGTATATGTAAAGGCCTCATTACATGCATTTAAACTCAACTTTTGCATCTAAGTACTCAGCGTTAGCCGAAATTATAAATAATGTTGATATTTCGATGTTGCATCTATTTATAACTTAAATGATGGATTTTAGGACCTTGCAACTATGATGGATGTGTGGTGAAGACATGGACACAATACATGAAGATTTGGAGGCTTAAAAGTGAAGAAATCAAGGAGGTTTTGGTGTTTGGGAACAAAGGCACCAGCTGCCACATCTTTTGGAAGCAGAGCCTCAGTTTTCCTCCATTTGAACCATAATCCACTTCAAATCTGAAAAAGTGCTAAAAATGAAAGTTGTAGATCTGGATGTCTTCTATATTGTGTCAAAATTTCAGCAACGGTTGGATCAAAAGTTATGCCGATTCTACAAAAAGTGGTCCAGAGTAGAAAAACAGTACCGGTACGCCCGACTCCAGTAGCTTCGAAGTACCGGTATGCAGTACCGATACGCCCTCCTGAAGTAGCCCCGAACTTTCTGCAACCCATCTCCACTTGCTTGGGGGCCCACCTACACTTCTCTCACTTTTCTCCAATATTTCCTTACACATTTACATGTCTCCCTTACACACTTTGAAGACTTATGAGGCTTGGCATTTATGGAGGATGGGAGATAAGTGGGCAGCCATGTGGGGTGCAGGCTATGCTCTTCCTAGCCTGTCAAGGGCCATCAACTCACCTCCCATTGATGGGAGGCCTGCACACTCATGCTAGGGGACCACCATGCATGAAAATTCAAGGCTCTCCAACAATATATTCAGCATTACACAACCATTTGAGTGTGGCTACCTAAGCTTAGGAGTAGAGGAAGATGATGAATAGTGAAATAGTTTAAATTTCTACATTTCTTCCATCCATTTCACTTGTAATCTCCTGTAAGAATCTTGTAAGCTTCTTTAATTGTCTTTAATGTCATTTATTGCTAATACTTTGCAAGTTTAGTTTTGCCTTGTAGATTTTACCATTGTTGTATTGAAGCTTTCTTCATTTCTTAGCTTAAAATGGGCATTGAATGTTTTTCTTCATAGTTTAAGATTTCTTGTTTTAAGTTAAGTTTCATGCTCCACTTCCTTTACATGTCTCTTTACATTATGCATTTCTTTTCTTTAAGTATGAGTAGCTAGATTTTAGTTGGCTAATCCAAGGGAGATTTCCTCTTGGATGTGCTACTTCAACTCATTTTCTTTCCTTCCCTCGGTGTACGATGGTTCGGTTTGACTGAGTTGAGAGTGGGCGTAGTTGTGAGTCTTTGATATCCCGTAGGCCTAGTCACGGGTTATGCTTGGATCCTCACTTCCATTTGGTTGTGAGTTCTTGATACACCATAGGCATTGTCATGGTGTATGCTTGAATCCTCACCTCTATCTCGTCCCTAACTTCTCACGAATCAATCGTTCATCTATGCACCATTGGAGGAAGGTTTTGAGTTGAATTGGGATTCCCATTAAAGTGACCTCTTTGGATTAGCTAACACTTGTTTTTTTGCATTTTCATTAAGAACACAACTCTCCAAAACACAAACAAAAGATTTTATATTTTCTCGTTTTCACAAAATCACCTTCACACATTTAAACTTTCCTTCCCTGAGGAGACGACCTTGGAATACTTTTCCAAGTAAAACAATGACATACAAAAGACTCCTTGCGATTGGGAAGCACTTTTGTTCATATTTCACATTTCACACATTTTGTTCATTCCATTTCATACTATCATTTCGTTGTTCCATCTCTTGCATCATCCCGAGGGAGAGTGACACTCCCTTCTCACACACATCATACACATACTAAAGGTTGATGTTAGGAGCTTAGGAACAACAACCGGTTTCCAACAATCAATAGGTTGTGCTGAATTTCATGGTAATACCCATGGCATGTTGTAAACTATACCAAAACCTGGAAGTAAATTTTGGATCTCTATCTGCCACAATGGCTATAGGAGCACCATGCAAACGCAAAATCTCATCCACATAAATTTGAGCATCCTTTTCAAGCAAATAAGTAGACTTAACTGCTAAAAAGTGAGCTAACTTTGTTAGCCTGTCCACAATAACCAAATGGAATCATGCCCGCTCTGAGTCTGTGGAAGTCCTAATACAAAATCCATGTTGATATGTTTTCATTTCCATTCCGAAATAGGAAGAGGTTGTAATAAACCTGCTGGATATTGATGTTCAGTCTTTACCTACTGACAAACTAAACATCTAGAAACAAATTCAACAATTTCCCTCTTCATTCCACTCCACCAATAATACTTTTAATATAATTTTGTATTCCTAGTGTGCATAGTATATAAAGAATTATGAGCTTCATCTAAAATGTCCTTCTTCTTTGGCACACAAAGTTGAGTACCAAAGCATAACATATCGTCACCACAAACTACAAAATTTGTCTTGTTTCCATTCTACACTTCTTTTATAATCTTTTCTGGTTGTGGATCTTGATGTTTTAACTCTTTGATACGATCCACCAGTACAAGTCTGACTTTGAATTGTGCTAGTAGAACGTATGTATCAGTTAATACCATATCCACTCCCATCATTCTCAATTCAATCATATTACTATTTGACATATGTAGATGGCTAGTCGAGGAAGAGGACGCCGAGGCATTGGGCGGAACAACAACCAACCACCACCGGTCTTTGACCAACAAGCCTTCGTAGAGCCTATTGGTACTGGAGTGGCTACCATAGCACAAGCTAGTGCTACAGCTGCTACTATTGCACAGACTGGTGCAAATGTGGGTCAAGGAGGATCAAGTAACCTCCATAAGTTCATAGCACACAACCCTTCGGTCTTTCTGGGAGGGGCGGACTCGATGGTGGCTAACCATTGATTCTGGCAAGTGGATTAAGTATTAGGGGCAATGGAGATCACCTCCTATTCTACGAAGATAACTCTAGCTACTTCCAGCTAGAGGGAGAATCCCAAGTGTGGTGGGATTGGATAAAGACCTCAAGGAACTTATAGATAATGACATGGGTAGAGTTCAAGAAACTCTTCATGGGTAAGTACTTCCTGGTGGCTGCTCGACACGCAAAGGCCCAGGAGTTCTTAGACTTGAGGCAAGAAACGATGATGATGATCGAATACGTGCCTAAGTTCATTGAATTAGCCCATTTCGTCGACAATTATGTGGCCACAGACATGGCCAAAGTACGTAAGTTTGAGGATGGCCTGAAGTTGACCATCCGGGACAAAATTGTGGGTCTTCTTCTGCAAGACTTGGACACGATGATCACGACAGCTATGACCATTAAGAGAGAGGTTGATGATACAAGGAACATCTGGAAAATGGGTGGTAAAGACAAGAAGAAAGAGGGTCAATCCTCTTCTTCTAATGCAGGGAAGAAGCAGAGGACTTCTATTCCACAAGGGTTTTAAGGACAAGGCCGCTGCTATCAAGGCCAAGGCCAGGGTCAATCATCCGAAGGTGGGAGACATTTCAGGGCTCCTAGCCAGCCAGGGTAGAGAGCATGTTTCTATTGCCACCAGCCTGGACACATGAAACGGGATTGCTCTCAAAGGTAGGGATCCTAGAGTTATAGGACGTTCACAAACTCAGTTTGTTCCTCCCTACCACACCATGGGTCAGAGGAACCAGTACCAGCCCCTGGGTGCTATACAGGCCCTTACTACTTCACAATCAAGCCAAATGGGCTAGAGTATGGAATAAGGCCAAGGAAAGGGCTCACAAGCCAGAACTTCAGGGACCCAAGGGCGTGTCCACGCCATCACTTCTCAGACTGAGCCAATAGATCAGTCAGTTATCCAGGGTATACTTTTACTCTCTCGCTTTTGGCCAAGGATATTATTTGACTCTGGTGCATCTCATTCATTCATTGTTGCATCATGTGTGAAGATTTGGGCTTAGAGGTTGAAACCTTGGAAGAGCTATTGCATGTGAGTTCTCCCCTAGGAGTTAGGGTCAGTATTGATCAGATATGTCAGAGTTGTGAGTTAGAGATCGTGGGGATTCTACTCACCGTGGACCTTAGGTTCATGGACATGTCAGAGTTCGATGTTATTCTCGGTATGAATTGGTTGACAGCACACTGAATCGTCATTGATTGTGATCGTAAGAGGGTTACTGTCTACACACTAGACGGTATTATTTTCATGTTTTAGGGGGATAAGCATGATGCTTTATCCCAAGCCGTGTACAACTATAGATGACACGGACAGTTGATGGGTTGGCTAGCAAGCCTTACCTTGGAAGACGAGACGAGACAAGAGTTGGATCTACCTCATGTGGTTTGTGAGTATGAGGATATTTTTCTAGATAAACTATTGGGATTACCTCTACATAGGGATGTAGACTTCATCATTGAGTTGCATCCCGGTACATCGCCTATTTCTATGACTCCACATAGGATGACGTCTGCTGAATTACAAGAACTCAAGGTCCAATTACAAAAATTGTTGAACAGGGGGTTCATTAGACCGAGTACCTCACATTGGAGTGCTCCAGTGTTATTTGCAAAGAAGAAAGACAAGACCCTTCGACTATGCATAGACTACCGGCAGTTGAATAGGGTTACTATCAAGAATAGGTACCCTTTGTCGAGGATTGATGACTTGTTTAATCAACTGAAAGGGGCGTGGGTCTACTTCAAGATAGATCTTCGCACCGGTTACCATCAGTTAAAAGTTAGGGAGGAAGATATCCCTAAGACGGCATTCAGAATGTGGTATGGGCATTTCGAGTTCACAGTGATGCTATTTAGATTAACGAATGCCCTGGCGGCATTCATAGATCTCATGCATAGGGTGTTTCAATCCTACTTAGATCAGCTTGTTGTAGTATTTGTTGACGACATCTTGATCTACTCCAAGTCTGAGGAGGAGCATGAGGGTCACTTGAGGATTATTCTTCAGACCATGAGAGACCATCAGTTGTACGTCAAGTTCAGCAAGTGTGAATTTTAGTTTACGAAGGTGAATTTTTTGGGGAATGTGGTGTCGACTTCAATTGTATCCGTGGACCCGAAAAAGGTTGAGGCAGTTATGAATCGGGAGAGACCGAAGTCAGTCTTTGAGATACGCAGTTTCTTGGGATTGGTAGGGTACTACTGGAAGTTCATTGAGGACTTTTCCCGATTAGCAGCACCTATGAGCAAGTTGACTCATAAAGAGGTCAAGTTCTAGTGGAATGACTCATGTGAGAAGGCATTTCCGAAGTTGAAGATGAGGTTTACTTCAGCCCCTATTCTGATTGTTCCGGAAAGGGGACAGAGGTATACAGTATATTGCGATGCCTCAAAGGACGGACTTGGTTGCGTTTTGATACAGTCCGAGAGAGTAATAGCTTATGGTTCTCGGCAGTTAAAGAACCACGAACAGAACTACCCTACGCACGACATGGAGTTGGCAGTCATTGTCTTTGCCTTGAAGGCTTGGCATCACTATCTATACGGTGAACAATTTAAGGTGTTTTCGGACTAAAAAAATCTAAAGTACATCTTTACACAGCGGGACCATAATATGAGGTAACGCAAGTGGATGGAGTATTTGGAGAACTGACTTTACTTTGCATTACCATCCCGGTAAGGCAAATGTGATGGTTGATGCACTTAGCCAAAAATCACGGGGAGTCTTGGCTAGTGTGGCTTTCTAGGAGTGGTAGATGCTTGATACTATGAGACAGCTTGGGCTAAGCTATATGGGGCAGGCTCAGGGAACTTTGGAAAATTTGGTGGCTACGCCTTCCCGATTGAGCCGAGTGATCAAGTTTCAGGAGCAAAACATGGAGATATTTTCTATCATGGATGAGTACGGTCGGGGACAGGTGATGAGGGCTAAACCATTCACTCGGATGGTAGTCTTTGGTATAAGAAAAAGATTGTGGTTTCCCAGTCTGCGGAGCTGAGAAAGGAGATCCTTAGGGAGTTATATTGCTCCCGTTTTGCTATACATCCCAGTGGCACGAAGATGTATCAATTTCTTCGCGGCCAATACTACTGCAGTAGAATGAAGAAACACGTTGAAAATTTTGTTAGTAGATGTCTTACGTGCCAACAAGTGAAGGCTGAGCGCCAGAGGCCAGCAGGGTTATTCCAGCCTTTGGAAGTAGCTGAGTGGAAGTGGGAGCATGTTATGATGAATTTTATGACTTACTTGTCACGAAAATCGCGAGGGCATGACGCGGTGTGGGTGATAGCAGACCGGCTTACTAAGTTAGCACACTTTTTGGCAGTACGGATGACATTCACGCTAGAGGACTTCTGCAGGTTATATATACGAGAGATTGTACGACTACATGGAATGCCCATATCTATAGTATCGAATCGAGATCTAAAGTTTATGGCTCATTTTTCAGAAAGTTTCAGTAAGCCATGGGACACAATTGATGATGAGCACTGCTTTTCATCTTCAGATGGACGGTCATTCAGAAAGGACCATCCAAACTCTAGAAGACATGCTAAGGGCATGCGTCCTAGATCTCAAGGGTAGTTAGGAAGAGAACTTACCCTTAGTGGAGTTCGCCTACAATAATAGTTATCAGGCGAGCATACAGATGACACCCTATGAGGTACTATATGGGAGGCATTGTCGATCTCCAGTTTGATAGATGGAGGTAGGAGAGAGACCATCTACGGGTCCGAATTTGGTTAAGGACACCTCCGAGAAAGTGGACTTGATACGAAAGCATGTTCTCATGGCTCAGAGCTGACAGAAGAGCTATGCTGATAAACGGCGACGACCTCTAGAGTTTGAGGTAGGAGATCATGTCTTCTTGAAGGTGATGCCTAAGAGAAAAGTGGTCAGGTTCGGCAAGCGGGAAAAGCTGTCACCTAGGTATATCGGGCCCTTCGAGGTACTCGAGACGGTAAGTACAGTTGCTTATCGGTTGACATTACCACCAAACCTATCGGGTGTTTATGCGGTATTCCATGTCTCCATGCTCTAGAAATACACCTCAGATTCGACTCATGTGGTAAATTGAGGCAAGCTTGATGTTAATGCGGATGGGACCTTCGAGGAGGGACCGATACGTATCTTGGATAGTCGGGATCAGGTTTTACAAGGCAAGACTGTGAGGCTAGTGAAGGTGCTGTGGCAGCACCAAGGAGTGGAAGAAGCGACATGGGAGCGCGAGGACAATATACGTACTAATTAATCTTTCTTATTCGAGGATAGAGGTACTTTCTTATAGTCCTTTAAAATTAAATGATTGTTGTATACGCATGTGATTGTATGTGTATGTATGTGAGAATTTTGAGGATGAAATTCTTTTAAGGAGGAAGAATGTAAAACCCGGATAAATTTAATTTTTTTCTGGAAAAGGGCAAAATGGTAATTTATCACTATAATGCGTATTTAAAATACTCATGTTCTAGAGCTCAGATGACATAGCGGACTTCGCCATTGGATTTGTACAGCGAAATCTAGTCACCATGTCGAATTTCGTCGAATTCCGAGATAGTAAAATTTTACACGTTGTTCGAGACGACTAGATGGCGGATGACCTCACAAAGGTCCCCAAAAACGAAAATTTTAAAATTTCCTTATAATTGGATAAAATTTCAAATAAAATTAATTAAAACTTAAACCGGGATGAAATAAATCATTTCAGGATGAAAACGAACTCGAATAAGTGAGAGACACTTGGCGCGATTAGGGCCAAGTCTTAAAAATTTATAAATAGTGTAAAATATCTAATTTCCAGCAGAAAAATCTGCTGAAAATCAGTGTGTAACGTGTGAGAGGAGAAGGGAGGAGAAAATAGAAAAATTCATCTTTCTTTTGCCGATTCACGGAGTTTTGTCGGTCGGAATCCGTCGAGCCAAGAATTAAACTTCATCTCCTCGACGAGGGATACGTCTATGTACCAAAAACAAGAGATTTCACCGAAGATTCAAAGAGAGGAGTTGGGGGAAATCAAGTTTGGGAGGTCTTGGGAGGTGTTCTTGAAGCTTTTGTCTTCGGTTTACGCTCCAAGAGGTACGGTTCCCTCCTACTTTGGTTTATTTAAATCCTATAGTGTCCATAGGAAATGTGTGGGCTGTTTTGAGTGTTTTTAACACTTACCTATTAGAGTTGGTTTAATGGAAATGGATAGGCTAAATCTAGTTTGAATTGGTAGTTAGAAATTGCTAGTTTGTGATTTCTAGGATGTTTTGATAATTGGGTATGTAAAAATCATATATTCTGATTTTTTTAATAGTTATGTGATAAATTTATACATGTTATGTGATTACATGATTTGGTGCCTTGAAAGTGTTTGATAAAATGCCTATATAAAATAAAGTGTGTTAATTGCATAAGATTTATCATAACATGCTTGAATGATGTGGTGAAGAGAAACCATGTGTTTAAGATATGGATTACAATGGAAATGAAATGTTGATATTTGCTTATGATATATTGACATTGTGACAAAGTTTGGTAGTTATATGCATAAGATATAAGTCGTAGAACATGTGGACATGTGGTTGAATTGCTCATTTGGCATTAATGTATATTGGGCATGATATTGACATCACATTCATGGACATGAGTCATGAGTGTGGGTGTGTGAAGGCATGGTTGATCAAACACCATATTTGGTAGTTGGTAAATGGTCTCAGGAAGGTTGGATCAAAGATCCCCTTTGAGTCTCATAAAAAACTTGTGTCGGGTAAAGCAAGAAGGGCTAGAAGATCCCTCGGGTGAAAAACCCAGTTATTGGTTTATTCACTTCCGTCGGTGCAAGTCCAAAAAAGTGAATTAGGCGTATGGAGCCGATGGTGCAATTCCAAAATCCGTTGCCCAACAAAGACACACGATTTTGTTAAAGATTTTATTTTATAAACATACTTTTGGATGTACAACATCAAAAAATGCTTGGTTTAATAAACACATGACTTTTATTTTAAACAAGAATTGAAGGAATTTCATCAATGATGAAGGTTTTACACACGTGCATTACATTGTATTGTGGGAGCCAGTGAGAGCTCAGGTTAAAGTGCATGAGTGAGTGTCATCTCATATCATGGCATGACATGGTAGAGTTTCAATCTTAAATCACATATTCTTGTCTGAAATGGATAAATGTTGTGGATTATTGCATGTGCACATCCATATGCATTTAGTGTGGGGAGTAAAATCTATAGAAGATACTCTATTGAGCGTTGCTCACCCTATATGGAAAAACATTTCAAGTGTGGGATACACACCGATGCACGACTCTCATTTGGAGCCTCAGGGGTGAAGAGAGGCCGAATTGTGGCCTTTAACCTTGATTTTTGTAAACCTTTTGTTAAAACTATGTTTTGAGCATGTAATATGTGTAACAGAATTGTAATCTAACTTATATGGACTACTTTTAATATAACCTTGCATGTTTCATATGAGTATGGATAAATGAACCCGGAGTGGCTAATATTTACTCATAAATGGACCTAGTGCGGTCATTGTGTTATATTGGGCATCGAATGGGTTATGTTGATGTATGTTGTACAGGTTGGGTTTTGGGTAGAGCTCCCCGTACAAAAGAGACTCTGCCCGATTTTGTTAAATTATAGATTCCGATAAATTGGACACAACGGCGTGATATCGAGTTACACAATATCCACAGGCATTTTGTGCGTTGATGGGTGATCAACGGACCCCCGGATTTTGGGGCGTCACAGGAGCTCCCCATGGTGAAACACTAAGCCGGATAAATTCCCGTTTTAGTAAATCTTGTAACTGTATGTTCAATTCTTGTAACTCAGTAGGAGTCATGCGATATGTAGTAATGGATATTTGTGTAATACCTGGGATTAGTTCAAACTCCACGTCTCTCTTTAGTGGTAGTCCAGGTAACTCTTTTGGAAATTCATCTGAAAACTCCTAAACCACTAGAATATCCTTAAATTGTACTTCTTCTTTCTTGGTGTCCACTATATAAGCAAGGTATCATTGACAACCCTACCTCAATAATTTGTTAGCTTTCATAGCTGAAATTAGACATGTAGGGGTCACTTTTTGACCACCAAAAAATCTAAAATTTGTTTCATTTGGTAGTTTAAATATCACTTCTTTCCTATAAGAGTCTATAGTAGCATGATATGTTGATAACCAATCCATCCCCAAAATAATATCAAAATCTTGAATATCAAGGGTACAAGATCAACATATAAATTTCTATTACCCATATGTAACACACAACTCTTGTATATCTTCTCCACTATCACTACCTCTCCTACTGTAGTAGAAACAGCTAAACTAGTATCCAAAAATGTCAAGGATCGGTCCAAATGCATGCTCAATGCACATGATACAAATAAATGTGTAAATCTTGGATCTATCAGTACACCTGCATCTTTACTAGAGACAGAGAGTGTACCCGGAACAACCTCAGGAGTAGAGGGTTACAGAAAATACCCTTCTTAGAGTAGTAGAATTTTTTGTTGCTCCTTTCCCATGCCCACGATTACTGGAAGAAACATTACCACCTATCCTCACACTACCAATTGAAGAGAAAATAGATGTAAATCCTCCTTGGCATTAAGAAGCTACATGTCCGGGTTCACCACATTTGAAACACAAAATACCTCGATCTGGCTGTGGGCAATCTTTAATACAATGACATGTCACCCCACATCGATAACAAGTGGCATGTGCACTCCGCTCACTTGAAAATCCTCTATTAGATTGGTTGTTGAATCTTTGTCCAGATAGACTCTGTCTCTGCCTGAAAATGTTCTCCCAGCTTGGTTTTCATTCTAGCTTCTAAAAGGTTGCATCCTTTGACTGTTCCTAGAAAAACTACCCATAGATTTACTAGTATGTCCTGCCTTGTACCTACCTTTCTTATGACTTTTCTCTTGACTTTGTTTCTCCTTCTCATCATTTTCAAATTTCTCCTTCACTTCTTTTTCCACCCATTTTGCCATATTTACTGGCTCAATAAAAGTATTTGCATGATAAGTTGTAAGTGGCAACCGTATAGAATGCTCTAGTCCCTTTTGAAATTTTCTACATTTAGATTCTTCAATTCTTATCATATCTAACGCAAAACGAGACAATGCTGAGAATTTAGATTCATACTTAGCTATAGACATCTTCCCTTGTGATAATTCCATGAATTCTTACTCTTTCTCATACCAATATGACTAGTAAAAATATTGTTCATCCAACACTTTCTCAAACTTAGTCCAAGTAACCTTTATTAGAGCTGCATCCTAAACTATTTTTGTCTAGGTGGTCATCAATCTCTTTGTATCCTCCCATCAATTTAAAGTATCCTCCATGAGCATAAAGGTAGGAAAACTGACTCTTGTTCATCTGTTGGGTGCATAATATCAAATATACACATCATAGCTTTTTTTCAGTTTTCTGCCTCAGTTGGGTTTATTGACTCTGCAAAACTTGGTGGCCCAAGTTTCTTAAAATGCTCGAATAAGGAAATATGGGACTTTTTTTGTTTCAACCTGTGCTAATTCTCATTCAAGATTTCTAGTCTCTCTCACCCTTGAATCAGAATGGTCCTCTGCACCATGAAATCCACTATAGGCCTCTTGATTTGATCGAAATGGCCCCTCAACTGAATCAAATGCATTAGAGTCTACCTCCTCAACATAGTAATTTGGTTCCAGTTTTATATCTGGAATTCAAATCCAGTTACATAAAATAATATGCACATGCATAAATGCACCAAGCAATCACTAGACATCTTAGAACCCAACTAAAAACACGTACCCACTCTACCGACTCACCAAATCAATTCTACAAAATTGATTTCTCACATACAAGAAAATAAACTTGATATATCATATACTTATATTTATAATTATTATGAAGCAGTGCACTTCACCTTTATCGCAGACAGATACCCCTCCTTGCTTTACAATCAATCCCTCGGTATAACCAAGGTAGTAGCATTCGACCCTAACAGTGAACACATAGATTAATGCAAATGAATATCGACTCAAAAATTATTTAACTGATGCAAATGAATGCATATGAATATGTTTCGTTGACATTTTGTATTCACCACAACTTAACTTCAGCACTCAAAGTCCGAAGACCAACTGGCCACTCAAGCATTTACGAACCCAATGAGTATCCTCTACAATCTTAAACAAGAACGCAAAACCTTGTTGTCACTCAACTTATGTGCACTTAAAATTAGTTTAAAAGTAATATGGTATCTCATTTTATACAGTCAAATCCATCGTTTCGAACCACTATGTGTCCACTCAAAACCATAATTCGGATCCATGAATTCCAGTCCAAATTCAACATAATCTATTATAAGTTTTAAAATATGTTAAACATTCATAAATAATGTAAAACCTGATTTCAAAAATGAATTTAAAATGTTCGACTGACCCAGAATTGAGAAACCCTACCCTGCGTTGTTTTTCAATCCGAAACAACTAAAAATAAAACAATGTTATTTTTTAATGAAACTTCATACATATACTCAATTAACCAACTTAAGAATGAATATAAAATTTATTTTTCTAAAATCACCCAAAAACTAGGTCAAATTGGCTTGAAGGCCAAAATAATCATTTTAATCTTCTTTTTGATCCGACCATTGGATCAACTTGAAATTTTATCAGGACCTCAGCACAGACGTTACAGAACTTTTGGCACCCATTACAGGTCGATCGGACACTGAACACATGCTCACACGCCTTCAGGGTGTCCAGTTGTCCTCTGGTCCATTTCATATTCTTCCTCCAACAAACACTAAGTTCCCACTTTCTGTTTTAGGTACCCTACTTCTCATCTCTATTTCTCAATCCACACTACACATTTTGCTCTATTTTCAAAGCCTACAAATTCATCTCACACCAGTCTGTGAAACCTCATAGGTTTCAAGCTTTGGATTAAGCTTAAAACCCACTAAAAACTAAGCTAAAGTTTAAGAAAAATAAGGTTTTTAACATATGGTCAGACCTGCAACTGCCCGTTTCATCTCTCAAATGACCTCTAAATTCAATTCTGAGGCCGAAAATGGATTCCTTGACCCTAAATTAGTTAGACCCAAGCCCCTTTTCAAAGCTTAATCAAGGTTTATAAAAAATCAATTTTTTACGATACAAACGCATGAGAGTTTCTTCATCCCATCACCACACACCACGGAAACCCTTAAAACCACTCACAAACAACTCTACTAACCCAAAAACACAACTCAATACTCAATTGAAGAAGAAAGACTTGTTTTCTATGTAACCAATTTCATGAAAACGTAGAATCTGAAACTTCAAAACTCAAATTCGAGCATAACTACTTACTCAAATCAAAAATTAACACCACCAATGAATTGCTAGCATCCAAATTAGGCTAGAGCTATACCTTTGAGTATTTGAATAAGCTTCCAAAACAAATCATAAAATTCAAGTGAAAGTTTTCTCTCTATACTTCTTTCTTCTCTCTCTCCTCTAACTAGTTTCTACTCGTTCCTAGCTCTAAGTAAAGGCTCAAGATCATCTTAAAATATTCTAGATGCTTGGAGAAGGCTAGGGAAAGCCCTGGGACTGCAGACAGCAACTTGGTTTTTTTAAAAATTTTAATTTAAAAATATTCAAATCTTATTGTTTTTAAAATTTTTAATTTAGTTTTTTTTTAATTACATACATAATAAAACATGCACTATAAAAATATTTTTCTACACATTCATGCTTTGGTTTTACAAATTTAGTGTAGTTTAAACCTGTCTTGTTAAAAATTATCACGTTTTTGAATTATATATGATCAAACCAACCTATTTTTATGAGGACAACGATCACCCACGAGACACAACTATGCAAGGTTTCACGGCTTTATAATTGTGCTTAACACTTTTTTCTGTAAAATTAATTTTGGATGAGGCTTTTCCTACCATTTAAATCTCATTTTTCACTCTATTTAATTCTCTAACTTCAAACTATTAAATGCATCTCATCTATACCCACCTCATTAATTACTAAGTTTACCCCCATAGCATCCAATTATACTGTTCAATATATATTTTTAAAAAAAACAATACAAAAATAGTAATTGAAGCAAAATTTTAATGTTTCCGAGATAATCTAAAATATTTTGAGGTGTTTTGAGATATTTTGACATTTTTACTAATTTCTTCGAAATATTTTGAGGTGTTTTAAGATATTTTGACAAATATTTAAAAATTAATTATTAATTTTTATTATGTTTGTGAAATATTTTCGTACCAAAATAATACACCAAAATAAAATTTTGATCATTATCTATATAGTAAGTTGAAATAAAATGAAATGAATTTAATTTTTGATTAGTGAATATAGATAGGATAGATTTAGTAATTGATGGGTGAATATAGATAGAATAAACTTAGTAATTTAAAGTAAAGAAATTAAATGGGATAAAAAAAGAGATTTAAGAGATGAGAATAACTTGACCCTTCAATTTTTCATATTATATTCGCCCCGGTCTGGTATTACAGATAGAAATAAGAGAAAAAAATGAGATGTCAAAAAGAGGACGAACTTAGGGAGAAAATTGTTGCACAAAGTGATGGGAGTTTAGAGTGTCAAATAATATTAAGATTCAAAAGATTTAAAATATTAAAAAAGTAAGGATGATGGTTCATTTGTTGGGGGATTTCTGAATTTCTTCTACATTGCGATTTCACTTTTCTTCAATTCCTTTGTAACCATAAACAGAAAAACACAAACGATTCTTATCAAATTTTGACACTTTAGACAAAAAATTGTCTAGCAAGTAAATACAGCATCCCACTTCTCTCAAGCCAAGTTGTGACCTCCGAACTCTAACCTACTCCTGATTAACGAATATATAAATCAAAAAGTATTCAGCCCTTCTCTACTATAAATTTTCCTCGGTGTATTCAATGTTTGACCTCTACTACCTATTTATAAACAATTAAAGAACTTTAAATGACAATTTTTCATTTGTTATGTTCCATTAGCAACGAGAAAGGAGGCATATGGGTTACCAGCTCAATCCATCTACAGAACATGTCAAATTAAGTTGTATGCCCGTATCTATATTGTTTATTTTTTTCTTTCTAAAATAGATCATTTTTTTTTTCTCACGCTTTCCTTCAATTTGTTTAAAATTCTTACAAAAAAATACTTAAAAAAGTAAAACATATTATTGTCTTTTTGTGCTAAATGGTTAACCTCTTTATATGTTATACTTTAATCCTAAACTTTAATGGGTGAAGTATTATTTTTCAAAACATAAGGTGTAAAATATAAATTACCCATAAAAAAAAGTAAGCACCCAGTCAGCCTAATTAAGCCAAGTTGTTAAAAGAAAGGCCGTATCCAACACAATGTTTCAACACCCACAAAATATGACAAGAATATCCACATCAGTACATG
>CM042201.1:2524150-2542900 GCA_023539305.1 Ilex asprella | reverse complement strand
CCAGTACATACCTGGCTCCCCATTGTTGAAGACCACTCTTTTGGCAGGTTTGGAAGGAATGGCAGAGATAAAGGATCCAAATGTTAAGTTCTCAGCAGGATTTTGAACAGCATGCTCTTTTTGGGCATTCCGATAGTTAACTGGAGGTTGGTTCTCCTGGCCCGACATCAGATTTTGAGTGGGTGGCTGGGTACGGGCTACTGAAGGGGCTTGTGAAGTCGACTGTAATTGTATGTTCAGTGAGGCTTGAGGATGGCAAATAGCTCCTTGAGTGATCTGAATATTTGAAGGGGCATTAGGAAGTTGGATTCCAAAATCAGATGAAGGAATCTGAGATTTTGCAGTGTAACTCCCAGTCGGCAGCACCATTGATGAAGACGGCATCTGAACAGTCGGTTTGGTGTAACAAGGATGGGGGGTGTGAGGCATGGGATTTGTGATATTACTTTCCACTGGATTCACAATAGAAGGAGGGAAAGTCCCTGTTGCAGCCAGAAGATTTGGGAAGTTTTCCCTGTTCGCCGGTTTTTTGAATAAGGAGGCAAAGTTTTTGGTAATGTCTGGTGGTTTAGGTGGGAAATTCGAAGGATTAGATGGGGAAATAGTGGAAATATGAGGGATATCAGGGGGCCTTGGTGGAATCTGATGTAAAACCTGGGTAGATTCCATAATAAATGTGTAGAAGAATCCAAAAAGCAAGAACAACAAGTGAAAGAGTAAAGGTAGAGAGAAGGGAGAGCTTCTCTCTCTAGAAACTTATGACTGCCTCTAAACCCTAAACCCTAAACCCTAAACCCTAAACCCTAAACCCTAAACCCTAAACCCTAAACCCTAAAACCCTAAAACCCTAAACCCTAAACCCTAAACCCCAAACCTTAAACCCTAAACCCTAAACCCTAAACCCTAAACCCTAAACCCTAAACTCTAAACCCTAAACTCTGCCAAACCATTTTATCAGCATTATCCGAGAGAACAATACCAGAATTTAAGATCTCCCTTCTCAACTCCTCATTCAACTGATGATCAACATGCTCCAAAAACCAATATGAATCAACAACAAGATCCCTAATTTTTGGAAAGTTTTGAGGAAAGGATTCAATTCTATATAAAAGAGGCCTATCACCCAACCACAAGTCACACCAGAAATCAGTCTGTTCCCCTGTACCAATCAGCATTCTGGACTGCTTCACCACCTTGTCAAAATAAGGCCTTAAAATTTCAAGGCATTTAAAATACTTTTTCCCATACAGGTAAGCACATGCCTTCCTTTTAAGAATTTTTTCGAAAAAACCTGAGCCCACAATGAAGTCCCCTTCATTAAGTTCCACACCTGTTTCATTCTAAACACTCTCTGTAATTCTTCAAACTTCCTCAGCCCCAAGCCTCCTTCACTTTTAGGCAAAGTAATGTTATCCCAGGAAACCCAATGCCTCTTCTTAACCTCCTGCTTATTAGACCATATGAAGCCAGCCATTATAGCATTTAACTTCTTCAAAATAGCTTTAGGTAAATTCTGACAAGCTAACAGATGTATAGGAACAGAACTCAAAACATACTGAACCATTAGTACCCTACCCATGTTTGACAACACCCTGGAATACCATCCCTCAAGTCTGCTTCTAAACTTCGTCAGAATCTCTTCAAAATATTTAATCCTAGTTCTCCCCTTTATAATAGGACATCCGAGATAGGTAAAAGGACAGGCTTTAATAGGAATCCCAGCCATGCTAGACAATTCCTGCCTTCTACTTACAGAAATGTGTTTTGAACAGAACATGGAGCTCTTTTGAGCACTCACTTTTTGCCCTGAACTTTGCTCATAACCTTTCAAAAAAATCAAAAGATTTCTTAAAGAATTTTTATAACCTCTCAAAAATATTAATGTATCATCTGCGAATAGCAGATGGCTCACCAGTGGAGATCTCCTGCCCAAGTGATAATTTTTAACCAACCCATTCACATACAATTTCTTTAGACCCCTACTAAGAACCTCTTCTGCAAGTATGAAGAGACAAGGAGAAATTGGGTCTCCTTGCCTTAATCCCCTTGTAGACGGAAAGTATCCCATTCTCATTCCATTTACACAAACAGAAACAAACTGAGATTTCAGACAATTTGAAATAATGTTCACAAACAACTCAGAGAACCCGAAGCTTGTCAGCACCTTAAACAAGAAGTCCCACTCCAATCTGTCATAAGCTTTCGTCATATCAAGTTTAAGGATTATATTACCGGCCTCAACCTTTCTGTCCAAATCTTCCACCAATACCTGAGCTAAAGCAACACAATCCCCCACATTCCTTCCCTTTACAAAGCCGTGTTGTTCGCTAGACACAATAACGGGCAGCACAGGAGCCAATCGAACAGCCATAAGCTTTGTGAAGATTTTATACAAGAAATTGCACAAACTTATTGGTCTAAAGTCAGAGAAAGAAACAGGATTTAACTTCTTAGGGATGACAACCAAAAGAGTAGAATTGACAGACCTAGGCATTTTACCCCCCTTCAAGAAGAAGTTCACTGCTCTTACTAAATCCCCTTTAATAATATCCCAGGTCACTTGAAAAAATCTGCCTGACATTCCATCCACCCCAGGAGCACTTTGAGCCGACATTGAAAAGACCACTGACTTAATTTCTTCCTCGGTGGCTTCTCTAACCAATTGACCATTCATTTCATTCGTAACCAAAGAAGGTATCTCCGAAAAAATGCTCTCCTGTAACACATGCTGCTCTGACCTGTACAGTTCAGAAAAAAAGTTCACAGCAACTTCCCCAATCACCTCCTCTGACTTCACCCATAATCCAGCCCCATTTTGAATTTTATTAATCCTATTTCTCGATGCTTTGCCCTTGGCCAAAGCATGATAAAAGTGAGTGTTCTTCTCACCTTCAGCTGCCCACGTAACATTGGCTTTTTGCTTCCAATAGATTTCCTCCAATCTCAAGTCCTCATCCAACTCCCGAAGAGCACACTCACAAGCCTGAACATTTTGAGTAGAATTGTCGTGCTCCAGAAGAATCTCCGCTTGCCTCACAGCCTCCTCCTTCCTCTTTATTCTTTCAAAGATGTTTCCAAAAGTTTCCTTGTTCCACTTCTTTAAATGGACTTTCAAATATTTCAATTTTAAGAAAAAATCCTCAATAGGATTGTCAGCATAATGTCCTCCCCAATTTGAAGCAACTAAAGGCAAAAAACCTTGGTCTTCAACCCACATATCCTGGAATTTAAAATAAGCAATTTTGGGTTGCACAGAAGTTTGAATTCGGAGCAGAATGGGGCAATGGTCAGAACCCCCTCTACCCAAATGCAAAACTTCAGTACCACCAAATCTCAAACACCAAAAAGGGTTAAATAGGAGCCTATCAATCCTTTGCCACATTCTAGCTTGACCATGTCGATTATTGCACCATGTAAATTGACTACCAGAGAAGCCTACATCCTGCAACCCAGCACTTTGGATAAAATCCCCAAATTCTTCCATAGACACCATAGATGGGAAAGCTCCACCTAATCGCTCTGAAGAATTAATTATAGTATTAAAGTCACCCCCTACCATCCAAGGAGAATTCCCAATACATGTCAAAGACAATAAGTGCTGCCACAAAGGGCGTCTTAAAATGTGATCACAACACGCATATATAATCGTAAGAAATACAATATCAGACCCCAAATAAGAAATACTCACTGTCAAAGCTTGCTCATGCTGAGCCTTTACCTGCACACTTACTCTATCATCCCACAGTAACCACATCTTTCTCTCCGCCAAAGGATTAAAAACATAATGATGAAAACCCAGAAAATTTGCAAATTTTTGTAACTTGTTTACCTCCACCTTCGGTTCTTGTATTGCTACCATACAGACATCATTTATTCTAACTAACTTCTTGATCCTCCTCCTTTGCGATACTTTACCAGCACCCCTCATATTCCAGTTTAAGAAACTAATCATTGAGAAATATAGAGAGTGATATCCCCTACCTGCTGACCAACCCCCACCTCCGTAGAGTAGACTTCAAGAGAATTTACACCTATATCCTCTGTTTCACCATCCTCCTCCCCCAAAGACTTCTTTGAATTTTCTATCCTTACACCCACAGAGCTCTCACTATCCGACCAGTAACCTTTGTCAGGGGGATCATTTTTATGCACCAATCCTCTATCGTCGTCAGATATGGTCCTAGCCCCCACAATGGGCCCATAATTATGATCAACAAGGAAAGAGTCCCCAATAGAAGAAGAAGATATTTTGTTCAAACCACAAATCAGAAATTTCTCACCTGGTATATCAGGGCAATTTTGGACATTATCCTGAGAAACGTTGTTCACATCCAACTCCGGATTCACCTCATTCTCCTCATTATTTATTTTCTGATCTGATGCTCTGTTTTCTTTATTTACTGGTAGATCACAAGATAACTCATCAGTAAGTTTTGCTTGTCCCTTAGATATATTCGTAACACCATTGTTATCCCTTTCATTCACCTCAGATATTCTACCCTGCGTTTCCATGTCCCTTTCCACAGAATCATTCAATATATTTTCCTGTTCTTTGTCCAATACCCCTACATTTTCTTTTCTTCTTTCATTATTCTCCTGGGCAACACCCTCTACCTCTATCACTTCAATTTGTTCCTGCAAAACATTAGTTCTCTTCTCACCCACTTCTTCTTTCCCAGACTGTTCTCCTCGAAGAGGACTGAAGAGATTTACATCATCTATATCAGAGATGTTCGCTCCCATACTCTGTTTCTCTTTATGCTTCAGTATACCTTTTCCTTTCACAATCTGCCATTCCTTTCCTGTTTTAATTCCCTCCACATCTCTCGGTACTTCAAGAACAGTGGTCTGTTTATTGCCTTTCTCACCCTCAGTCGATTTAGAGACCCCTTTACCTTCCTTCTCAGATTTATTCTTACGACATTCAGAGACACCATGCCCTTGTTTCAAACAATTTTTGCAGTACTTCACTTCTTTTTCATACACTATCCTCTGCCACCTTCCACTATTTCCTCCAAAATCCAACCAAAATCTAGAAGGATTTTCCACCAATAAGTTAACCTCCACACAAGCTCGGGCCACACCTGGCCTCGACAGATTTAATGTTGGATTATCAATCACAAGTATTTTCCCAATCGGGCTTAGAATGTCTCTAAGGCTATCCCTGTTGAAAAGATGAATGGGTAGGCCTGGAAGGGAGACCCAAATTGGAACCACAGGTGGTTCAATTCCAGGTAGAAACTCCGAGAACCACTTGAAGAAACGGAAAAGGAATCCTTCAATGTAAGTGGCGTCTTTCAACCAAGTTTTAACATAGTCTTCATAAAGCTCAAATCTGATCAAGACATGTCTGGGATCCAGAATTCCAACCGAGAAATTACCTTTAGGAAGCCACCGTGTATTGATAAATTCACGAATAACACCAATTGATGGTTTCCCGTAGGCACACTTTCCGATTAAGGTTTGTTGAAATCCTTTCGTAAGCTCCAAAGTTTCTGCCTCTGACCAGTACATACCCGGTTCCCCGTTGTTGAAAACCACTCGCTTAGCTGGTCGCACAAGCAAAGCCGAAGGGACAGGAGAAGAGGACAAAGGAGTTGCCCCTTCCTGTGTCAAAATGGAGATGGGATTTACTGTGGGTTGCAGAGGATTGGAAAGAGAATGTGAAGGCTGAACCATGGGAGCCGAAAGGTGTGAAGAAGACGGACCCGATTGAGGAATCAACGCCGGCTTTCTGAAAAGAGAAGCGAAATTTTTGGTGATATTTGAATTAGGTAGAAGGCTCGAGCTTCCAGAGGGCATACCAGGAGATTCATCGCTGTTCTGTTCCGCACCAGTGGCTTTAGAACCCTTTAGACCTAAATTGGCAAACTGAACCGATTTTTGTGTGCTGCCGCATTTAGCAAGATCCTTGGGGTTATAATGGAATTCTTTGAAATATCTGGAGGTTTTGGAGGGATTTTATTAAAGACCTGCCCTTGATTCAAAATAAATGCTCAGATTAAAATAGGAGACGCAACGAAAACGTTGAAAAGGAAAAAAAAAGAGAGAAGTGAGAGCTTCTCTCTCTAGAAATAGCAACCCCTAAACCCTCCCTCCTCCCTAAACCCTAAACCCTAAACCCTAAACCCTAAACACTATACCCTATACCCTAAACCCTAAACCCTAAACCCAAAAACCCTAAACCCTAAACCCTAAACCCTAAACCCCTAAACCCTAAATCCCTAAACCCTCAACCCTCAACTCTAAACCCTAAACCCTGAACCCTAAACCCTGAACCCTAAACCCTAAAACCCTAAAACCCTAAAACCCTAAACCCCTAAACCCCTAAACCCTATACCCTAAACCCTAAACCCTAAAACCCTAAACCCTTTTGACAACTTTTTAAATATTACAAATTAACCCTTAACTTTTTTTTGAATAAGAGTCATCAATTGGACAACGGCTGATTTAAAGGAAATCTTTTGGGCTAAAGTGCTTAAACTATTAGATGCTGATAGTAAATAGCCTATGTCTGATAGTAAATGGGTCAACCCGACACAAGTAATACCCAAAAAGTGTAGTATTACAGTTGGGAGGAAAATGAATTGGTTCTTATGCTTATATATGTGCGTTGATTATCAGAAGTTAAACTCTCTTACCATAAAAGATCATTTTCCTCTATCTTTCTTGAACTAAGTTTTGAAAACTCCCTCCGAAGTATAAGCAGTGACTCTTCTCATCACAATCGATAACTAACTGATGTGTCAATAACCAATCTATTCCAAGGACCTTAGTCCACTGTTAGTTGAATCCCACCAATCTCTAACTTACAACGCCGACATATATTGTCATTACAAACCCTAGCTCCTAGGGAGAACTCACATACAAAAGCTCCTCTAAGGTGTCAATGTTCAAGTTCAAATCTTTCACACAAGATGCAAATATGAATGAATGAATCAAATAATACTCGTGCTGATAGGGGAGAGAGTAGAAATATACCCTGTATTACCAACTGGTCCACTAGCTCAGTCCGTTGGGATCAATGCCTTGGGTTAATTAAGGACCCCCAAATTTTGGAGCGTCACATAGGTGGTATATGTGGTTACTTCTTATGGTTGGACCCTCCCATGTGTACCTCGATCGCATTTGATAAAACTTGGGTCGTTAGATCATGTAACAAGGCTAGATATAGAATTGAAGAATTCCATATCAAGGGTGAGGATGTTTTGGGTCTGCTTGTTCGGTTCTTGGCTGCTAATTATTGTCATCGATTGCTACAATCTTCAAACTGGTGAAGGTGGTTTAGTTGAGCAGATTCCAAAAAATTGGGTGATGACTTTGGAGCTAAGTGTGACTTGAGTGCACTATTAGATCTGGAGCATGGTCTTCAACTAATGATGCTGACATTCTGGCGTCCAAGTTTTGTCTTATGGAGTAATAGATTGAGTTTGTTGGTTGGAGTTACTTTGGGTTTGCGGATGGAGGACAATGATAGGATTGTGGCATCGAATTATGTGTCACTGAATCTCTTCAAAAAATTATACGTCACTGAACTTGTTTTTCTTTTAATCTCATTCAATGTGATCAAAAAGATAAGCCAAATAATCTCACGTAACACGTGAGTCGTATGTACAACTAAATTAATATAATTTAAAACGAATATTAGTCTAAGATGCACATTAGAACCAATTTATGACATTCATGATGCAATGTGAAAAAATTAATTATTTCATGGTACAAACTAAGAATCAGATATATTTCAATGCACACAGTGCAAAAAACCCTAATATTTATACTTTCTCAGAAAGTTCTCTCAAGCATTAGCATCTAAGAATTAAGTCTGGTACATAGCTTTTTCTTTTTCTCCCTTTTCCCCCAAACCTGATAGGTTATCCATAATAAGTTTTCATTTTGAATCCCTTTTCATGGAATATTTATTTGTATTCTTCTTGATTATATCATAATTATTCTAAGATCACATGAGGCTTGTTGATTATGTTTGGCTATTACTTGTATCTATACAATTTGGTACTTGAACATAATGCACTCACTTGTAAGTTGTCCTATTATATCATAACTTTAAGAGGTAGTTCAAATGATAATAGGAATGAATTGTAAACTCAAATGTCTTGAATTCGAATCTTGACAACTCCTTAAGGCCACGTCATAAATTTCCCATGTTAATTTGAAACAAATCAAAGAATTAGCAATTTTGAAAATATTTTTATTTTGTTGTAAATCCACGATATTTTAAAGATATATAGTAGTTCAATCAATTGGAGAATTTATAAATATTTAGTTTTGGAGATATTCTAAAATGCATAAATGGATGAAAATTTCCATAATTTAATGAAACGGCATTCCGAAAATTCATTGCATGGGACGTCCCGCCAGAATCGAACACTACCCCACCCATTGATTTCAAGAATTACTGACGACAACCACAAGCTCAGGCTGCAACGCAGTTGCTGCGATTGATATCCAATGGGTCCATGGCGAGTGTTAGTGAGTGTAACCGTGTGTGGTTTGCATTTTTTTGTTTTCTTTTTTTGGGTTCTCAAATTCCGACAATAATGTCTCCCGCTAAATAGTAAATACTCTATTCCAGTTTCCTTGTCTTCACAGCATAACAAAGCTTATTGTCTCCAAAGCCTAATGCCTAAGATCTTTATTTAGTTCTAGTGAGGAATAAGAAGCCATGCTTAGAATCATAAAGCCCGATCCTGAACATATCAGATTACAGTTTTGAGTAATGAACAAGTGTTTCACATCTGAAACTGGGTGAAAACATGCACTAGTTTCATGGGATTACAACTACAAATGAAAGGAAGTAGTGGTATTTAACTTGGTAGGTCACGAGGGAATCATTCATAATACAGCAAAAAGATGCATCAAAATACCCCATAAAAAGAACGGAATTACTTTAAACGCAATGTAAAATGTATCATCAGCCAACCTTGGAATGCCCAAGAGAGAAGAATATTGTTTTGCTCTGTTTTTCTACTCTTTCTTTGCTACGTATAATTTCCATCAGATGGCTTCTTGCCAATAAAGATATCAAACCAACAAAGGTAAAACAAGATCATACCAACATTGATCAACCCTCATAATTTCGTAAACAGATTATGATACAACAAAATAAATGAATGTCAATTCTACTCAGTGCGACAGGTCATCAAATCAAACTGCACATGATGGCTAAAAACAACAGGAACATTAAAATCCTTTCTGTGTTTAGACTGCAAGCAGAAGAAAGATCATGGGCACCAACAAGATAAACATCTCCGGACTGTTCGTCTTTCACTTTGACGCTTGAAGAGCCTGAAATCAACCGGTAATGATTTATGCAAAAGACCGTATTTTTATAATTCATGTGAACGCCCACTTTTCTATATATCTTTCACTCCAAAGAAGGCAACTTGTTGCATCAAATTTGTTACAAATCTCATTCTCACCAAAGCAGGTGCCTTGTAACTATTCTCAAACCACAAAAAGGCACACACTATGGTAAGCACTTAACTTTCCCATTCAATTATAATAATTCCTGCCTACATAAAGAACTGCATTACCATTTTGAGTGAACCCGGCAATGGTCCACCAGGCCAAGATTCCTATGGTTGAGAGCCAGGAAGAATGAAGTCAGGTATCATTGGTCATATATTATCGAAATAATGGGGATGATTTTTTTGGTACTTGCATCATAATTGCTTTGATTAAGAGCAGATGTTTTTCAGATGTTCGATTATAATTTGAACTATGTACTATTGTCTTACTGTGGCTAATTTTGCTTCTTGGTCTATCCAACTCACCCTCCACTTACCCCCTTAGTTGCAAGTTGATTTTGGAGAAAAGATCGAAATCAAAATATTTGTAGAATTGGAGGTTACCATGATTGCACCAACAAAAGAGATCTCAAAATAAAGAGGTACCATATATTTGTAAAGAGAACAGACATGACGTAGCAACCTGCTAGAATATCTTGCTCACATGCAAAGATCAAAATTTTGTTTGTGTATAGTTTCGCTGAGATTAGAAAAGGAAATGTTTGGGTAATGTTTCAAAAATATTTCGGAAACAAGATAGAAACAAAGAAAAAAATTGAAAATTAATTTTTGAAATATTGGTCGAAACATTCAGAAACATAGGTCGAAACACATCAAAATATAGGAATTTTGACATTCAATCAATGATTCTTTTTTATTTCAATAGAAACAAAAATATTTCAGACATTTTGACCGAATCGAAATGAAATTTATTTCTTTGCTCACACAAATCTAAAAGCTTTTAAGTCAAGGGTGGGGCTCTACAGAGGAAGAATTTATATCGATCACGATGCAAGCAACAAGGTAATGGTGTCCTCAACTATCTATGTAAACTATCTATCATTCGAAGAAGTAGAGCTAATTGATCATTGATGGCACTTTTAATTTTATTGTGAAATATAATTGGAGTTATGATATTTTAGAGACATTTAGATCATTGAAATGTATAAATGAGTATTACTTTTCATAATTTTACCAAATCATGTTCTGCAAAACGGGGGCAATTAAAATATTTCCAGAATAAAATAAAAGAGAAACAAAATTAAGTTACGAAAACAAAACAAATGTATAAGTAATGCAATGATTACACTGTACATACAGTTGTATTCAATCCATCCGATGGTCTGATTTTCGAGATCATACACAACAAGCTTATCTGATAGGGCAAGATCTGCATTTCAAAACAACTGACGAGGTTAAATAAATCCATACATATCCATGAAATCAATTATGTAGGTAAAAACAGAACCATAGTGAATGATCGGCAAGTGTTTAACCTTCAAACAGAAACACTTTTACCATTAAAATGCAAATTTCCATGTGATGAGTGTTGCATAAATGTCTTTAATCGACTGATAGTCCCGTCAATCTGGAGTTCTTCGGAGTATTTTTCATATTAGTCTTAATCTATCGGACATGCATACCATCAAAGTTCAGAAACACTATGATGATATGGTTAACTTTGGCGGATGACACTTTGTATCAGTAACATTCTTTCAATACTTGGATGTCAGAACTGATAGAGTTATATGTTAAGAGTTTACTTTTTATAGTGAAACTCAGTTTCTTATTTAATAAAAAAATTTCTTTTTCTATTGAGAATCTGTATGTGTAAAGTGTTTACATTATATTAAATAGTGTTATGCATGTGTGGTTTATTTTACATTGTAGATAATCTAGTGTATAGATTTTGACTTATACACAAAATCAAATTATCGAATCCTTATAGATTTTGATTATAAGTGATTGTCTAGTGTCTCGAGTTGTTGCACTAATACATTTTGTGTATTAGCTATGACTCAAATAATTATTGTGTATTACATTTTCTTACTGACTAAATAAGAAAATAAATACATTATATTTATTATGATTGCTTAAACTTCACTGTGAAATATTTAATTCACATACATATGATGATTTTTATTTTAATTCATAAAAGAGTGAGATTAATATTTGAGTCAACAAACTCGGTAAATTGGGATCTGATATTATTTGTATAGTAAAAATTAATTATTAAAAAAATTGAAGAAGTTTTGTCAATGTCAATCCCCGTATGCGGATTTAATTATTTGACATGGCAAAAAAATTGAGTGGTAAGATCTCAATGATAAAAAAAAAAGTCAATTAAATATAATTATCAGTAATTTAATTAATTTATGAACATCTGTCTGAAACATTAGAAGATTATTAAGCATATAATAACGAAGAACTAGAAATATAATTTTGACGTAAAGCGCGGAAGATCAATAATAAGTTTTTAGTAAACTAACTTACTATTAATGTACCGTAGGATTTTATTTTGGGTTGGACATAGGATTTCTAGGCCCATTGAAAGTCTAACCCTTATTTCTCTTTAGGGTCTCTACCGTAGCCTATAAATACTAAATACACCACTCGTTGGTTCTCTCACTATAGACTTTACATTCGCGTTTAAAAGCGGCAAAAAGAGAATAAAGGATAACATTCAGAGGATTTGAATTTTGGCATGAAAAGACATATGATAGAAGATTGTGAGGTCCATTGAGCTGACTGGTTGATCTGCATCTATCTTTGTTCGTGCGAATCTACTCGTCAATGGTAAACCCTAATTTTGTCTTGTAGTGTTAGTAGAAAATTAAATTTTTGTAATCAATTATACGGGCTGTCAATAGATCTTGGGCCTGCCATTCCAACAAATGATATGAGAGCATTCGTTGATACGACGTATATATTGAATACAACCATATTGTCCAAGTAAAAGGATTAGACGTATATCGTGATTCATGGGTTGAATGTAAAACTTTGCTATTTTTTGTTTTACAGTGTTCTTGTTCCACTAGTATGGTAACATATTTTTATTATCGTTTTTTGTGATTATATCCCATGATGGTTTATTTGTGGTTAATATTATTGGAAGAATTCACACGATAGTTTGTGTTATAATATTGACAGTAGTATAAAAACTCCCTCATGGAGACATAGGGCTATGTATTATTACTATTATTTTTTGTATGAGATTTTATGTGGAATTTTGCAAAGAAGAAAATGACTAGGCAAGTGGATCTCCATGACCCGGTGGATCCATGCAACCTAACCGGGTAGGTCAATCCTCACAGCATAACGCAACATGGAGGTGACTCGATTCATCGAAGACTGCTACAGACTCCTTATTACATTAAAACTCTAGACATAACCATAATAGCAGTCAGTCTCTATTTAAATTGTCTCCTTATTTATGTTGATCTCTATTTTTATTATTCATATTTTGATTGTATGAAAAATTAATTATATAACAGTATTCTAACACGTGGACAACATGAATAATTGACTGACTTAGATTATCTATGATGGTCTAGTATCTAATTTATATTGATTTAAAATAGAGATGTTCAAAGTATGTGTGTAATTAGAAAATAAAATTAAATTCTCAATTTTTGCATGGATAATTGTGAAATTTTAATATTTTATTTCTTACATGTATACATACTGCATATAAATATGAGGTAACTCAGTATCTTTATAAATATGTCAAAGTATTAAATAATAACCAAGTGGGAGAGAGAATTTATTTTGTATAAATCTCAGTGTCTTCATTACTGGTTTGTAGTGATATGATTAATTTTGTGTGTTGGCTTTAGTGCCTTCCTCGTCATCGAATTAAATTAATCATATCACTACAAACTTCCTAGGAGGATAATTTTGGGTAATTATTAATATGGACTTACTTCTCCATCGAAAGAGGCTCATTATAAAACAATTGACACAAAATTAAGTAATAGTATATACTTAGTTATAAATAGTCGTATTCTCTATCTGAGTCACTATAGGTATTTATAGAACTAAAGGTAAGTCAACTATTTAATATTACTTGTCACGGCATGGGCGGAGCCAATCATAGGCAAGAGGGGGCACTATCCCACCCTTAAAAAAAAAATCTATTCATTACCTACATGCATGATAGATGTTCTATAAGTTAACTTAGTGGTGGTGCCCACCCATGAGTTCATGAACCAACAATACTTAGCGGTACCCACACCCATGATCCATGGAAACTCATTTTATTTATTCATCTTATTCACATATACCTCATAGATCACCACACAAACTAACCGGACTTTGAGACAGAATATAAAAACAGGGCGAAGAACAATTGTAGAAGAGCAATGCTAAGATTGTAAGTGTGACTCTTCGACAATTACGACCCTCTAGTGACTTTTTTAAAAAGAGATTAATTATGAAAGGCTATAATAAGCCTCATTTTTTTTTATGTAAAATGGGTAATTAGAATTTTTTTATTATTATTTTTAATTACACCTAACATATATCAGCTTTTGGCCATTAGGGTTTATCAAAGTTTTAGGAATTAAATATGATTTTTAAAATTTACTTTGTATCATTTACTATAGTCAGTTGAAAGGAAAAAAATATAATTTTAATTTAAGTGTTCACCCTCATATTAATTTCTGGCTCCGCCCCTGTGTCACGGTATAGTGGCTAGAGAGTAAAATTAATAAGCAATGGTCTATCATGATAAATGATGGATAGTAGACGTCCTCCCTGTCGAGGCATGTTATTCGCAATGATTTAGGCTACTGGCGAATTCGTTTAGAAATTGGTAGAGAGAACCAAATTTAAATTTGAATTCAATGTTTTTATTTTACCAATCATAATTTTTAATCATGTAATTTTCAAGTTTTTAAATGGGTTTATTCAATACTCTTTCTGTCATACTCAAAGAACACAAACTAACAGGACCAAACTATATAGACTGAAAAAAAAAACTTGGATATTGTGTTGACTACAGAGGAGTACAAGTTTGTGCTCACTAATCTTTGACTAGATGAACTAGGATCATCAGAGGTGAAAAAATGCCAATAAGATGGCGCAGTGTTACATTTTGGCATCTATCTCAAGTGTGCTGCAAAATCAATATGAGCTTATGGCCACTACCCACGACATGATTATGTTGCTAAGACAAGTTGCGATAAAAAAATCTAATGAACATACACATGTCTGAGGGAGCACCAGTAAGGGATCATGTTCTGAAGATGATGAGCCTTCTTAATTAATTGGAGATCCTAGGAGCTAAGATTGACGAAAAAACTCAAGTTGATATCGTACTCCAATCTCTGTTAGAGTCCTTTAAGCAGTTTCGCCTTATTTACAATATGAATAAGCGTTCTTATTCTATGGCGGAACTCCAACCAACTGAAAATCTTTTTCAGCAACAACCTCGTGCTTATATGATTAAGAAAGGTTCTCCTTCTAAGTCGAAAGACAAGAAAAATGCTCAAAAAGTAGGTTTTTACCCCTCCGGGAGCGGTGGAAAATCCTATGGGAAAGCGTTTTCATTAGAAACAGTAAGGACACTAGAAGAAGCAATGTTTGGCCTACCTTAACAAAGTGAACAACCCTAGTAAATCTCATTTGCTAGTTGTTGAATCAAATTAACTATGTTATCCACCGGTACTTAGTATGTAGATACCGGAGACATTAATCATGTTTGCAAATTCTTGCAAAAGTTTTAAAAAACTAGGTCGCTCAGTGATGGGAAGATTTATCTACACATAGGCAATATTACGAGAGTGACAACAGTTGTAGTAGGAGATTTACATTTATATTTTAGTAGAGATAGGGTTTTAATTTTGAAAGATTGTCTTTATGCACCTGATATTAGAAGAAACTTAGTTTCGGTTTCTAAATTAGTTAAGGCTGGATATAATGTTTAAGGTTAATTGCACTAAAGGTCCCTAAAGTATGAAGTTTGTCTCATTTTGGTCCCAAATATTTCAATTGCACCATTTTAGTCCCTGAAATATTGAATATGTTTCTGTATGGTCCTTCAAGCAGACAACGTCCAGATTGTTAACGATTGTTTATCATAAACTTGTCATGTAATAACTAAATATAAACAAAAAATAATTTTGATAGTTCTTAAACAAAATTTTGGTAACTCTTGACAAAAAAATGTGTAATATAGGTAGATTTTGAACAAAATTTGGATAATTCATGATCAAAATAGTGTAATTTAGGTAGGTATTTAACCAAAATTTGAGTAAAAATTTTGTCAAGAGTTATCCAATTTTTTTGTCCACATTTAAGTATCATGTGGTAAGTTTATGATAAAAAATCATTGTCAATCTGGACACTATCTGCTTGAGGGACCATAAAGAAATATTTTCAATATTTCAGGGACTAAAATGATGCAATTGAAATATTGGGGATCAAAATGAGACAAACTTCATATTTTGGGGACCTCCAGTGCAATTAACCCTAATGTTTATTTTAGTAACTCGATGGTTATTAAGTATATTAAGCATTTTATCTGTTCTGATTCATTGGTAAATGATCTTTATATTATTAATTCGGTCTCATCCACACTGTAATTGAAATGAATAACACTAGTACCTCATCATGTAAGAGAAAAGAACCTTCTAAAATGAACCAAATGTATATTTGGCACTTACACTTGCGTCATATTAACTTTAGAAGAATTCAAAGATTAGTCACAAATGAACCTTTGAGCTAATTGGAAGTAGAAGCACTTCCAGTCTGTGAATCTTGCTTTGAAGGTAAAATGACCAAGAGGCATTTTACGGCCAAGAGCTATAGAGCAAAAGATCCGTTTGCATTAGTTCATTCTGATTTGTGTGGGCCTATGACTATCCAAGCTAGAGGAGGTTTTGAAGATTTCATCACTTTCATTGATGAATATTCAAGGTATGGGTATATTTATTTGATGCACTGTAAGTCTAAATGCTTTGAGAAATTCAAAGATTATAAGGCTGAAACGAAGAAGCGTCAAGAAAAGTGTATAAAGACATTACAATCTGATCGTGGTGGCAAATACCTCTTAGGAGAGTTTAGAGACTAGTTATCAGAGGTAGGGATTACATCCCAGTTGCCTACACTAGCACACCACAACAAAAGGGTGTGGTAGAAAGAAGGAATACGACTCTTACTAGATATGGTGAGAATTGTAATGAGTTATTCAGTTTTACCTGATTCCTTTTGGGGATATATCTTGGAAAGTGCGGCATATATTCTGAACTTGATACTATCTAAGTCAGTACCTACTACTCCCACAAAATTGTGGAATGGGCGTAAGCCTAACCTAAGGCATGTTCGAATTTGGGGGTTTCCAACACAAGTGTTGAAAGGGAACGTGGATAAGCTAGAATCAAGAACAAAAATCTGCTTGTTTGTAGAGTATTCAAGAGGAACAAAAGGTGGTCTTTTCTGTAGTCCTAAGAATTAGAATGTCATTATTAGCACCAATGCCCGATTCTTATAGGAAGACTACGTTATGGATCACAAGCCCAAAAGTAGAATTATTCTCTAGGAGTTGAGAGGAGATAGATCAATGAATACTTCTTCAATACCAAATGTATAAGAGGAAACATCCTATGAAAGTGCAGACGATATCTCATTACCATGTCGTAGTGGGAGGAATATCAATACTTGTGCAGATCATGCACAACATGTCACTAATGATACATAAATACAGGCAGTGTCTTGTCTTAGTGGAAGGGTTGTTCATCAACCCGACTGGCATATGTTCTTGGGAGTCTTTTGACTACAACGAAGCACTCCAAGATAAGGATGGAGAAATTTTGGCGAAAGGCTATGATGTCTGATATGGAGTTCAAGTACTCCAATCAAGTTTGGGAACTTGTAAAACCACCCAATGGAATAAAACTCATTGGATGCAAGTGAGTCTATAAGAGGAAGAGAGGATCAGACAATAAGGTAGAAACCTTTAAAGCAAGGGTTGCTGCGAAAGTGTTTACTCAAAAATATGGAATCGATTATGAGAAAACTTTTTCACCAATAGCTATGCTAACATTAATCTGGATTCTCTTATCCATTGCAGCTCATCTCGATTACACGATTTGGCAAATGGACGTCAATACAGCATTCCTTAACGACGGAATCTTGACGAGTAAAGCTATATGGTGTAACCAGATGGATTCCTAGCAAAAGGCCAAGAACATCTAGTATACAAGCTTAAGAGGTCCATTTATGGACTTAAGCAGGTATCTGGGTCTTGGAACATTCCTTTTAATCTAACTATAAAACTTTATGGTTTTGATCAACGCCCGAATGAGTCTTGTATATATAAAAAGCATGACAGAAACGTGGTGGTGTTCCTAGTACTTTACACAGATGATATCTTACTCATCGGAAATGATGTGTGGGTTTTATCTTCTGTTAGGGTATGGTTATTCAATTAGTTTGATATGAAGGATTTGGGGGAAGCTAACCACATCCATAGGATCAAGCTTATGTGAAATCGCAAGGATAAGATGTCAGGCTTATCCTTTCAGACATGGAGTTTCTCTATCAAATGAGCAGTGTCCTAGGACACTTGAAGAGATAGAGAACACAAAAGCGGTTCTTCATATGCTTCGACAGTGGAAAGTCTGATCTATGCTATTTTTTGCACTAAACTTGATATCTGTTTTGTCGTTGACATGGTTAATAGATATCAATCTAACCCTGGACAAGAATATTGGACTATGATAAAACATATTCTCAAATACCTGAAAATTATGAGAGATTATATGTTGGTTTACTAGGCAGATAGTCTAATACCCCTCAGGTACACGGACTTTGATTTTCAGTCAGATAAAGACTCCAGAAAATGTCTACTTCAAAATATGTGTTTACTCAATGAGGTGGAGCCATAGTTGGAGGAGTATCAAGCAATCTTGTATTGCTTATTCCACCATAGAGGGAAAATATGGCAGTCAAAGAGGTAGTTTAGCTTATAGACTTAGAAGTGGTACCTTCGACAAGATCGGCTATTACACTTTATTGTGACAATAGCGCAGTAGTTGCTAACTCAAAGGAGCCACGAACTCATAAGAAAGAGAAACACATTGAAGTATTACCTTGTACGAGACATCGTGGCAAGAGGTGATGTATTGGTGATCAAGATTGCATCAGCAAACGACCTAATAGATCCCTTTATAAAGAGCATACCAACAAAGACTTTTGACAGTCATGTGGAGGGAATGGGAATTAGATGCAAGGCAACATGGCTTTGAGTATAAATAGGAGAATTGATAGAATTATATACTAAAAACTTGGGGCCTGTTTGGATATGTTTTCAAAAACTAGTATCTGAAAAGAGTTTTGAGAAATTGATTTTGATATTTTTTGAGATAAAAAATTTGTTTGGTTAGATAATTTTAAAAACAATTTTATAGTACAGAAAATAGTAAAACTTGTTTGGACAGCCTAA
>CM042201.1:2509931-2523750 GCA_023539305.1 Ilex asprella | reverse complement strand
TCAAAGAAAACTCTGAAAACAAGCTACACTTGTTTTCTGTTTCTTTGACTCAAATTTCATTTTTTCCGAAAATTTTGAGAACAAAAATGCTAAACAAACAGCATCTCCTTGTTTTTAGAGTTTGAAGAACAAAAAACAGTTTTTGAAAACATATCCAAACAGGCCCTTGCTTTTTGTAGTGAATAATTTACTATTTAATATAAAATTCTTCATTTTTTATTGAGAATCTATATGGTTATAATGTTTGCATTATATTAAATATATGTTATGTATATGTCTTTACACACAAAAAATCAGATTATTGAATCCTTATTTGATATGAGTAAAGATTCATAATCTTAGATGGAATTAGAAACACCATCAGTAGGATTGTAGTGCAATGTTTTGACACAGTCTATTTTGATTATAAAAGACTATCTGATGTCTCGAATTGTTGCACTAATATTGTGTCCTCGTGACGAAAGCTGGATCACTCAATCCTCACATGACAAAGTGGTCAATTCTACTATTAGACATGACCATTATTGTGGTTACTTACTTTTTACTAACTAAATAAGAAAATAAATATTTCGTGATTATTATGATTACTTAAACTCTTAATCCTAAGATATTTAATTGACATATGTATATAATGATTTTTATTTTAATTCATAAAAGAGTAAGATTCATATTTGAGTCAACAAACTCGATGAATTGAGAAATGACATCTTTTATATGACGGAAATTAATTATTAAACAAAACCACATCTCAATATTTAAATGAGTTGATGGTGTCCTCTTAAATAAGCTCATAAATTGTCCATGTCAAACTCTGCAGGTGAATTTAATTATATAATATAACAAATAAGTTGAGTGATAAAATCTTAAGGATAAAAAGAAGTCAAGTAAATATAATTGTCAATAATTTAATTATTTGACAGACATCTGTAACTTTAAACGTAGGGAGATTATTAAACATATAATAACAAGGAACTCCAAATATAATTTTAACATAAGGCCCGCAAAATGAATAATAAATTTTTAGTGGACTAATTTATTATTAATGTACCTTAAGATGTTTGTTTTGGGTTGGATATAGGATTCCTAGACCCATTAGAAACTCAATCCTTATTTCTCCTCAAGTCTGTACTATAGCCTATAAATACACACACTCTCTGCTTTACTGAGCCATAGACTTTACGTTCACATTTAGAAGAGATAGAGAGAGAACAAGGGAGAAAATTCAAATGATTGCAGTCCACATTGCATTCAGATCTTGGCATTGAAGGATATACGGCAGAAGATAGTGGAGAGAGAACATCGTTGCATCTATCTTTGTTCGGGACATACGGCAGAAGGTGCTTAAACCTACTATCCTAATTCATTAAGAGACTTTAGTCATTGAATAACACAATTATGCAACTACTTATATTCCCCTCACTTAAATCTTTCCAGTTTAGGGAAGTTTTGGAGTGCCACTCTTTGGTTGCAGAAGCTCACCCTTGCAATCAATAGAATAGAGCTCCCAGTGCCATCAAATGATACCAGAACCCTCCCTTACTTCCAAGGGGTCATCAAACGTTTGGCTACAAACGTAGTTGACCCAAGTATGACAGCCAGTCCCACAACTCAAACCTTGATTAATCGTAAGCCTTAAACTGGCAACAAAAAAGACTTATTGGTTCTGGCTTTGGTTCTTGGTTAATTTGAACACTGGCAAACAACCTTAAAATACAAATATTAAAGGCAAGCTTTGATAGAATTTATTTACTTTTTTATAGGAAACACAATTTTATTAAAAAATAAAGGATGTAGTACAAAATGAACTCGAGGATGGACGAGTCATCCATCAAAAAGCATTACATAAGAACAATAAAAAGAAAATGGCAAGATTAACCAGTCACAAGCCGCCGTCCAATTCTCCAAAATTCCGAAAAAAAAGATAGCAAAGAAAATAGTTGTTACATGAGTTTGTCAAAATAAAGAACGAATTTAAAAAAAGGGTCAAAGACCAGTTAAATGTATCAGGGACAATAGAATTGTTCTAAAAGAAAAGGTGAGATGTTTTGGCATTGATCATCATCGACCATAATATTACTGTTCAAGTTGAACACCCTTGAATAAGGTGAAGAGCCGAAGGAATTAGGATGAAGAAGTGAAAAAAGGCAACCTGCTGCATGATTAGCAGAACAGATTGCCAACAATGAATGGAATTGAAAGTCATAAAGCAAGCAGTTATTCAACAATAGTATTTATGGAGTCCACACTTAGCAACGGCCAAAGTGTTTTCACATAAGTTCATTCTAATTTTATGGGTTTTGGCTCTTTCAGCTATTAAACATGTAGACTACTTGTAAGTATCACAGAAAAGGAATCCATTATCCAAACAACGAAACTGTAGAAAAATTCTACGATTATGTTAAATAACTTAAGTCATGACGTTAGGGGAGTTTTTGTACATGAAATCTGATCTCACTTAACACATTGCGGGATTGAGCGGACAAAACATAATTGACAAAAAAACAACAGGCTGGAGTTGACTTTCCAAAAAATTGTTGCTTTATATGAGACAGCTTTGTATCCTGATTGAATGTTACATTGTGCGCTAATTGTGCAAAAGAAGTGTTTTTATGTCATTGCCTCAAAAAAAAAAAACCACTCGTTATATTCCGATTGCTTTGTTATATGGTGAGTTACTTATGCAAAAAAGTGGTTTTATGTAATTGCTTTTTCAAAATTAGACAAGTAAAATGGGAAGTATACCTCCCAAAAGAGTTATTTCTTTTCCCTCCTTTGATTGCATCCCACTGCTCTGCCAACCAACACACCACTCGTCATCCTGCAAAAATTGAAGTTAGGATTAGAAGTACATCCACCAGTGTATTTAACAGAACATGAAAATAGCAAGATAATTGTCCTTACACCAATCAATGACTCCTACATAAATCTTAATAGTTTAAAAAGAAAAAGTTAAGTAAAAACTATAATACTATATTAGGAGAGAAGAAGATAAAGAGAAAAGAAAAGATGAGAGAAGACAAGAAGATCAGAATAATCTGTGTGTGAACTATATTGCCCTACACTCTCTTATTTAAGACATTACGAGTAATTACATTATTAATCTAGACTTCTAATAATAGAAAATAAAACACTCTCCCTCAAACTGGAGCATAAAGATTAAAGATGTCCAACTTGGAACAAAGATTAATAAAGACAAATCAAGTCAAAGGTCTGGTAAGAATGTCACCTAACTGATCGTTAGACTTGATGTATGGTTGATAATCTCCTTTCACATTAGAAGATCTCAAATAAAATGATAATCTATTTCTTTGTATTTAGTCCTCTCATAAAAGACCGGATTATTGGCAATGAAAATAGCCCTGGTTGTCACAATGCATCTCCACAGGAGAGTGCATACTAATACCCATATCATGAAGTAAAGAACGAGCCCACAACATTTCACACACAGTATGAGCCATGACCCAATATTCAGCCTCTACTCTCGAGCGGACTATATTTTGTTTCTTGCTACATCATATTGCCTCTTAGTCAATTATCCACACAAGCTCTAACTCGAGCAAATCCTAAATTATTTGGTGTTGAGAGAGGGGTAAAGTTGACTAGCCGTCATGCACACGTAGTACCCATGTGCAAATTGGGAAAAAGAAAAAGATAGAAAAGTGCGAAGGACATAGAATAGATAAATTTATGGGGTAAATATGATTAAAAGAGAAGCTACATGTAGTTAAATGAAAAAAAAAAGACATTAATAGTAGACTTATAATAGACAACTAATAGCTACCTAATAACCACAAATAAAAGGAGAGGACACCAAACCCATCATCTCCTTTTTTTAATAGTACAGATGTTGGTGATTTCCATGGGATAATAATCTCAATGTATTCCTTAATTGGTTACACAGGCTCGAGAGCTTCTTTGATGGTCTCGTGCTACCGATGAGAGAAAAATGTTATTTATAGAATCTAAATTGAGGGGCGTAGCAAGACTCTGTTGGTAAAGTATCAACAAACCCATTTTCGTATCCACAAATCATGGGACAACATGAAGATTGCCTTGATTCAATAATTTGTGTCTTACTAATTATAAACAACGGGCTCACCTACAGCTTATACAATTGAATCTACAAAACATGTTTGTTGAGGAGCATACAGAAAAATTCTACAGGTTGACCACAAGATTTATATTTTCCTTGGATTGAGGAGTGATGATTGCAATGTATAAGCAAGGACTTAATTCATAGAATTTCTTGGGCTTACCTACAAGTCCTTATACACAATGGCAGATGCACTTTAGTATGCCTATCAAATGGAAGATGAGTTGAAAAGGAGGGATTCTATGAAATCTTCTTTGGCGCCTACAACCCAAAGCGAAAGAACTTTTGCATATATAAGTCAAGGTCAGTCCATCAATAAACCACAAGAGAGCACTTTTATTCTGAATAAATCATCTCGAGCTAGTGTTACTTCTTAATAAAAGTGTTTTGCAGTGGAGAACTTTGTGTGTTTTTGGACCTAATCCATGCAAGAGGTTGGTATCTCCTATTCTATCTTCTCCTCTTCCTGTCTTGCATCAGCCTTGCTTGAGGGTAACAGGATATGAAGTTATTTTTGCGATGGATCTGTTATCTGCCTACTGCGGTACCATGTATTGTTATCAAAAGACAGTGGTGTTTCAGGCACTTAAGCATTACTTGTTTTCTATTGTGGGTAGTCACTTCTTAAAGGATAAAGAGGGTCGTAGTTGAATTTCCTAGAAAAAATTTTTGGAGAGGGAGGGAATGAAACACATCCAAATTTCATTCTCATTGTATCTGACTTTCCTCAAGTTTTTCACGAGGAATTGCCCATCTCTACATAGATAAGTAGAGTATTCTATTGTAGCTAATCCAAGAACTGAACTAATATTTATTCTTCCCTACCGCATGGCATCGTTTGGATTGAAGACGTTACAGACGCACTTGCACAAACTCCTTGCCATCAGATTCATATGTTTGAGTACTTTCACTTTGGGGTGCTGTGATTCTAAATATGAAGAAAAAGGATGAGACCCGCAGACTTGTGTGAACTTAAGAAAGTTGAACCCATGTGACTGTAAAGAATAAAGTAGAAAATTCTCTTTATTCCTCCATTCATCCGTATTTCATGCTGTTAAGTTTAGAAGATTAACATTACATTAGAGGGAAATAGAGAGAGGTTAAAACTTAACCTAGCTCTCATACATCATTTCTATTTATAGTCAACTCACAATAATAAGAATTACACATACTACCTTAACACTATTAACAATTTACATGTACTACCCTAATACTCTTAACACTCCCCCTCAAGTTGGACTATATATATCATATAATCCAAGCTTGGAACAAATCGCTGTAAGATGTGTACGACTCAATGCTTTGATAAACATATCTGCAAGCTAATCTTTAGATTTCACAAATAGAGTTGTAATCTCCCCAGCTACAATCTTGTCCCTAATAAAGTGACAATCAACCTCAATATGTTTCGTTCTCTCGTGAAACACCGGATTAGCAACGATATGAATAGTTGTCTGGTTGTCACAGAACAACTGTAAAGTAAGTTGAACATGAAATCCAATTTCCTGGAGGAAGTTTAGTAGTCAAGTCAATTCACTCGTCGCATGCGCTATTTCCCTATACTCAGCCTCAGCACTGGATCTTGCTATCACGGATTGTTTCTTACTTTTCCATGAGACAACATTACCTCCTAAGAGAGTACAATAATCAGTGATTGATCTCCGATCAGAAGGAGAGCCAGCCCAATCAGCATTTGAGAAATTTTTCACTCTAAGATGTCTATTAGCTCGATATAACAGACCAAGTCCAGGAGCAAGTTTGAAATAGTGCAGAATACGAATAACTGCCTCCCAATGTGGTACTCTAAGACACCCCATGAACTAACTTACTATACTGACTGCATAAAAATATTCGGTCGAGCAATAGTGAGGTAATTGAGCTTCCCGACCAATCTACGATATCGACCCGGATTATCAAACATTACACCATCATCCAGGTAATTGAGCTTCCTGACCAATCTGCGATATCGACTCGGATTATCAAACAGTACACCATCATCCATCAAAAGTTTTTTATTCGAATCCATAGGAACATCAATAGGTCGGTAACCCAGCAAACTTGCTTCCTCTAACATGTCAAGTGCATATTTCCTCTGAGATAAACAAATACCCTGCTTAGATCAAGCCACCTCAATACCCAAGAAATACCTGCGTTTTCTCAAATCCTTAGTATGAAATCGATCCTGCAACATTATTTTTAACTTGGCAATCCCCTCAGAATCATCTCTAGTAATCACAATATCATCTACATAAACCACTAATAGAACATATCCAGCATCTGTCTGTCTATGAAATATAGAATGATCTATCTGACATTGAAGAAGACCAAACTCTAAAACTACATCTGAAAACTTATCAAACCATGCTCTCGGTGACTGTTTCAACCCATACAAAGATTTCTTTAACCGACATAAACTCTTACCATACTCCCCCTGAGCAGTAAACCCAGGTGGCTGCTCCATGTATACCTCTTCAACTAAGTCACTATGTAGGAAGGCATTCTTGACGCCTAACTAAAACAATGGTCAATCAAGATTAGTAGCCAAAGAAATCAAGACACGAACAGAAGAAATTTTAGCAACAGGAGAAAAGGTCTCCTCAAAATCAATACCATAAGTTTGAGCCGGACTTTGAGACGCTCCACAGAACCATCCGGATGAAATTTAACAGTATATACCTAACGACAACCAACAGTTCGTTTACCAGGAGGTAAAGAAACAAGATCTCAAGTCCCATTATGATGTAAGGCATCCATCTCCTCCTCCATAGCTTTCCTCCAACCCGGATCAGATAATGCATCCTGTAAATGCTTAGGAATAGATATAGTAGATTATTGGGAAGTAAAACAAGAGAAGGCAGGAGACAAGGCATCATATAAAAGAAAGTGAGAAATGGGATGATTAGTAACACATGAACGAGTACCTTTCCGAAGAGTAATAGGTAAAAAGTTTAAATTACCTGATGGACCAGGATCAAAAGACAGCAAAGGAGACGGTACGGGCACCTCAGTCGATGGACAATGATAACACATTGGAATATCTGAAGATGAGAAAAGAGATGGTGGTACAGGAGATGACCCAAAGTCCAGATCCAAAGGCTGAGAACGTGCTAGAAAATATAGAATAGATTCCTCAAACGTGACATCAGCACTAGTAAAGTATCAACGCAGAGAAGGACTATAGCAATAATACCCCTTCTGCGTCCGGCAGTAACTAAGAAATACACATTTGGTAGCTTGAGGATCAAGTTTGTCAAACTCAGGTCTCAAATTGTGAACATAACAAACACATTCAAAAACCTTAGGGGTCAGGAAAAATAAGGGCTTACCGGGAAAAATGACAGAATATAAAATTTACCCATTTAACACAGAGGATGATATACGATTAATAAGGTGACAAGCAATAAGAATAGCATCACTCCAAAGATATCGAAAAATATTCATCTGAAATAACAAGGCACGGGTGACTTCCAACAAATGACGGTTCTTGCGCTCAGTAACACCATTCTGTGAAGAGGTGTAAGCACAAGAAGTCTGATGAATAATACCAGTTTTACTAAGATAAACTGAAAAATGATCAGATTTATATTTCCGAGCATTATCGAAACGCAAAATACGCATACGACAACCATACTGAGTTTTTATTTTCTTACGATAGGTCTCGAATATAGAGAATAATTTAGACCGAGCTTTCATTAAAAACAATCAAGTCACATGAGAATAGTCATCCACAAATGACACAAAATAAAGATACTTATTAGATGAAATATTCCTTATTGGACCCCATACATCAGAATGTATCAACTCAAATGGTCTAGACATACGATTGTTGACTTTAGGCTGAAATGACACACGGTGATGTTTACTAAGTTGACAAGCTTCACAAGACAAAGACGACACACCACTAAGACTGGGAACTTGACACTTCAGATTCTGGAGAGAGGGATGTCCAAGACGACAATGTCATTGAAAATGAGACAAAGAGGTTTGTAGAGCCCGGGTAGATGAATCAAAGTCAAGGTAATATAAACCACCAGCTTCATGTCCTGTACCAATCTTCCTCTTCGTCTTGAGATCTTGAAAGACACAATAAGAGGGAGAAAAGGTAACAGAACAATTGAGAGAACGGATAATCTTGCAAATGGAAAATAAACTAAAAGAAAACTGAGGAACAAATAACACAGAACATAGAGACATATCAAGACTCAAGTGAGTAGTTCCTAGACCTGAAACTTTAGAACAAGTGTCATTAGCAAGAGTAACACTACGTGTAGAAGTAGCGGACTGATAAGTAGAAAAAACATCAGACGCACCAGTCATGTGGTCAGAAGCGCCTGAGTCTATGATCCAAGGACTCCGAATGGAGGATAATTAACAAGTGGAAGCATTACCTGACTGGACAAAAGTAGTAGTGGAAGGAGATGAGATAGCCTGACTGGACAATAATTGAGCATACTCCTCTTGTGTAATGGTAACCGACCCAATGTCTTGCTTGGGTTCCATAAGTGTAGCAAGTTAGACTGCTGAACCGGACAGCCTGAGGTTACTGGACTGATGAACCGGAGTAGAAACTAACTGAATCATGCTGAACTGGTATAGAAACTAGGTGAACCGGGTTGAACCAGTGGAAAAAAACAGGTGAACCGGACTGCAGAAACTTACTGTAGTGCTGAACCAAACCAGAAAAGCCCACGGGACCACTGAACCGGGCTAAATAGGCCCACTGGAGCGCTGAACCAAGCTAAAGAGGCCCACTAGACCACTGAACCGGGATGGAAATAAGGAGCGGACCACTGAACTGGGCTGGATAAGCCCTTTGGATCACTGAAGCGGGACTAAAAAGGGAACTGGACCTCTGAACCTAACCGGTTTAGCCCTTTGGACCTCTGAACCAGACCAGTTTAGCCCTTTGGACCTCTGAACCAGACCGGTTTAGCCCTTTGGACCGCTGAACCGGACTGGTTTGGCCCTATGGACCGCTGAACTGGAGTAAAACCGGTCTAAACTGGGTTGGATCGAAGTGGGCTAGGCCGGACCGCTATACCGGTCTGAACTGAACCGGATCTTGTGATGGACCGAGTCTTGGGCTTAAAATAATTCAAGGCCTGGGCTCGACCCGATCTGATCCAGACCTGACCCACAACCTGATCTCTCCTTCTTAGCTGATTGGGGTTCCAAGGGAACCTCTGGTCTTCGACGGCGCCAGACTGCACCACGACCACCACAGCCACACCACTACCACGATTGATCACGAACAACAACGTCGACCACAGTCGACTACACCACCGAAGTAAAACTGATGAACAGCAACTTCGACCACACCAGACGCAACCACGATGGTAAAACGGTGATCAACAGTACAACGCCACCACCACTAGCGACAACACCACCAACAAATCAATCCAGGCTACCACCAACAATCAACACAAACCACCATCAACCACTACCAATGATCAACACAGATCACCACAGACAAGCGACACAGACCACCACCAACAATTAATTGATCTAAAATTTATTTTAGGATTAAACCATGCTCTGATACCATGTTATGTTTAGAGGATTAACATTACATTAGAGGAAAATAGATAGAGGTTAAAACTAAACCTAGCTCTCATACATCACTTGTATTTATAGTCAACTCACAATAATAAGAATTACACATACTACTCTAACACTATTAACAATTTACATATACTACCCTAATACTCTTAACACATACATTCAATTCCATATATGGAGACCCTTACCTCGAATCGATGACCTCTTTAACCAATTTAGGGATTTTCGATAGTTTGCGAAGATTGGCCTCCATAATGGGAAACCATCCCCTGAGAACTAAGGAGAATATCCCAAGACATCTTTTTGTACACGGTATGAGAATTTCGATAATGTGGTCATGCAATTCGGCCTTACAAATGACCTACAACCTATACAGATTCAATGCATCATGTACGCAGGCCCTACCACGACTAAGTTGTACTAATGACATTCCAATTTCAAACTCGTGTTGTAAATATTGAGGTAACATGAGTTATGTGCCAAAAAGAGTAAATGTGATTTTGGACTAGTAGTAGATTCATCTAAAATCTAATCGGTTTTGACGTGCCATAGACCAAAAATGTAACAGAACTTAGGAGTTGGGTTAACTAGTTAATACCGGATATTCCAAGAGAAATTTTCTCATAGATCTATAGCATTGACCTGTTTCACCAGAAAGGGGGAGAAACGGCAATTCCTGTTAATTACACTGCACTTGGAATTACAAGCTTTATTTAGATGATAACGAACATCTCATACAATTACAAATAAACACGCTACCAAGAAATACTCATGTTGTTAAATCAAAAACAAATGCAGAATATCAACAAGTCCAGAAACCTGGAATACTTACATGAACTTGGAACAGATATTGATGAGGATAAACTGTCAAAGCAAGTGACTCCTCAAAATGAAATGTGACGATTGGAAATCCATCATCAACACTGCACAAGAATTGAAGAATGGAAGTTCCAAATGATCACTACACCAACTTGATTAAATTACTCATAATAACCTTGTATTCAGTAGTAAAAGACATTGAACAGAAGTAATCTAGCAAGATGACCAAGCACTGATGTAAAAGCCCAAACTCAACAACTTAAGGGTCATATAAACTGATGGCTTATATTAAATGAATACATGCTAGAGCAGAGAATCATTCATAATGTGTTGTGCGTTGTTTGATATTTCACAGGGCAAAGCCATCTCTTTTTTTCTAGAAAGCTTAGCAAGTCCATCTCACATAGGAGAAGAAAAGAACCATTGTTACCACCTTCATTGCCCCTTACATGAAAGAAGAAAAAAATCCATATAATAATTAAACTTAGGTGGTGTTTGATAAAGCTAAAAGCTGAATTTGTGGATTGTTTAGTATTCACTGAAATTTAAATACTAAATTGAACTAAAGTATTTGATAACTATACAGAACTGATATCTGAAAATAAATTAATTTTCAGTTTTACCCTTCCACTCTTTAATTTGAAAATATTTATAAAATATGTCATAACATAAATCATAATCACTATTATTATATTGCAGTCTACATTTAACAAATATTTGATCAACATAATTAAATAAATAACATCTGAATAATACAATAAGTAAACAATAACAAATTGAACAACATAATAAGTGAACAATAACATCTGATTAAAAAAACAATAACTAATAAATAATCAAATAATATTGAAAAAATACAATAAATTAGATTTCATTAACAATATGTGTGTGCTCCATGTGTGTGCGCAATGTGTGTGTTGTGCACATGTCTGTGTGTAATTGTGTGTGTGCAGTGCATGCGTTTGTGTGTGTAATGATGATTATGTGTGTATATTTTTGTTATAGAAGACAAGAGAAAGGAAAAAAAAATCAACAAGGAGAATATAAGTTATGGGCTTTAAAGAGAAGACTAATTAGAATTTTAATAGGATTGTAAAATATTTCGAGGTATAATTGTCATATTGTAAATATAATTAAAGATAGTTTTGCTAAGCGCTTTCAGCTTTCAAAATTAAGTAAGGGATCTCCTACTTAATATTGTAGCCTATTTTTATGGAACACTTAACGTATTAAGAGAGTTTAAATTTTGGTTATCAAACAAACTTAATTAATAAGTGCTGATTTTGGGTTAACAAATACACTCTTAGTCACTAATCACAATCTATGACCGAAAACCAATTTGGGATGTTTACGTTTATACTTCATGCAATAAAATTCAAAAAGAGAGACAAAAACTGGGTAGCCAACAAAGAAATCAGAGGAGAGAGTTATTTACAGCCATAAGCTGGGGAACTCGAGACATCACGACAATCACTTTGTTGATATAGCAAGGGCATCAAAGGAAGATCCATAAGTCACATAGTAACTCCATACACCACTTTTTTACTGGGTAGTAGTAGCCTAGGAAGCACGACCATTTCATTTTGGCTATAGCGATGTAGAACCAGAATTACTATTTTTCATATTTTATTTTTATTTTTTATTTTTATTTTTTTGTTATGGTGAGATTTTAATTAGGAATATTCTACAGTTATTTGCGACCTAAATCATGTCAATTTTCCTAATTAATTAGACATGCGTTTTTTTGTTTTTAGAAACTTTCCTAAGATTAGGATTTGTTTCCATTTTGAAAAACTTGAGATTTTAGCTTTTCCTATAAATTGTCATATGCCTTACGATTCTAGGCAGTTGATTGAATAATATACTTTTTTCAAAGCTATTCTCTTGTTACTTTTTCTATGGATTCAGAGTACCTTTGTCCTACACACTTAGAATCGTAGTGTTCTTCCTATTTCTTAGTTTCGCTGCATCATATAGTGTCAGTGTTGGACACGTTAGAGACACGAACACACTTCGGACCCACTCCAACACTAGGACATGTGTCGGTGTTGGACACGTTTGAGACACGAACACACTTCGGACCCACTCCAACGTTAGGACACGCTTTGAGATTTTTTTTTAAAAAAAAAAATTTAAAACTTGTCAGAAAACTTTATAACTAAGGAATTTATGTTTGTAATTTTAAAGAGATATGAGTCAAATGCACAATATAAAGAGTTATAATCACTACATGAACATAGGACATGGATATGACATAATTTCAAACACGATTACAAAATTATATAAACTATAAGCTTTCTATATGAGAGTAATGTAATGAAAAAATGGGATTATGAAATTAGGTACCTTGAAATCGAAGAGAATTAGGGTTACAAAATTAGATTTTTTAAAATGAAAATCGTAGTAGTTATTAATTTTTTAATCATGGATATTTATGAGAAATGTGTATCAGTATATGTGATATTGAATTTTTTATTCGATGATATTATGATGTGAATTGTTAGAATTAAAGGAAATGATGAATTGAAGAATTACTATCAAAATATATTTATTTTATCACATGAACATTTATATTTTTAAATACGTAGTATTTAACTTGTCCTCCAACGTGCCAGTGTCCTACTTTTTGAAAAATTTAGTGTCAGCATGTCTATATCGTGTCGTATCCATGTCCCGTATCCATGGTCATGCTTCCTAGGTAGTAGCCCCTGTATCCTGTTCGAGTGTTAATCAGGTCAAACTTGCTGACACAAACTGGTGTGAATATGCAGGTGCAAACACAGCATATACACAATCCTCCAAGCAAATCAATAAAAGCTTCTACTCGCACGAAGGTCAAAGAAAAAGTTCCAAAGACTTTCTTTTTCATTGCAACAGATAGGGGTGTTCAAATTTCCGACTGGCCGCAAGATCCTACCCTACCCGACCCTACCCTACCCTAAAAATCGGCTAGCCGCAACAATCGGGTAGGAATGCGGAAGAGTTTTTGTTCTTCCGATTAAATCGGGTAGGAATGCGGAATAACCATCTATTTTCGCATTCCTACCCTACCCTACCCGCATTAATTTTGTATTTCATATTGTTTAAACTTAAATTAATTGTTATTATATTTGTGGAACAATTATGGTGGATTGATGTTCATACTTTCTTGTGTTTTATTATAATTGTTGTTATAGTTATTTTTTATTTTAATGTTATTGATTTATGGTATTGTTAAATTGGTGGATGTTATTTAATTAAATTATTAAAATAATCCAAAAATTAATAATTACAAAAATATTTATCCGCCTTCCTACCCGACTTCCTACCCGATTAATCGGGTAGGAAGGCGGGTAGGAATACTAAAGC
>CM042201.1:2493956-2509531 GCA_023539305.1 Ilex asprella | reverse complement strand
AAATTCATGATAGCATTATAAAATACATGACCATCGGACATAATGACAATTCTGAAAATAGGGAGCAAAAAATGCTTTCTGTAAGGAGCCTTACTTTCCATTGTAGTAAAAGCATTTGAACTGCTGTTCAACTATGTGAGCTTTCAAATTAGACTGTTGGGCCATAATCTAGTTAAAAAAGAGAAACGAGACGAAAAATAATCATATTAAGCTAGTATTTTGAAGATAAACATCAAACATGAATTTAGATATCTCATATACCTTGGCCATTAGTGGGTCATAAACCTCATCCGGAAGATAAGCCAAGGTTGTACCACTGTCGATTATTGTCCCTCTCCTGGCTCCAGTGTCAAAAATATCTGTGGGAAGTTCTAGAACATCACCATCCACCTCAATTGCCTTCATAATAACATTATAATGCGGCCTAAGATGGTAATAAAACTATAATTCAGACACAATCATTGAGTGAATATCAAGTAAAGAATGGCAAAACCTTGAATAAAAAAGGAATGTCACGTCGAAGGATATCGATGAAAATAAATTACACCTTTACAAATTACATTGATTCACAACAAAAATATGAGGCATTATGTTCACAGCTCAGGTTTTGATAATACTACAAGGACTATCATAATGTTCCCACAGTATATTAAACAACCACTTCTGCTAAATAATTCATATATTAGGTCTAAAAATGAGAGAAATTACTTATCTATAGTTTGACTCTTTTTTTGTGCACAAAAACTTTGTTCTCATGTTTGTGTAGTTGTGTCAATGCACAGCCACATACAAACTCAGTAGAAATACAAATACGTGGTGTGCATATTTATTTACCATTTCAAAAAGTGCTCTATATGCATCTTAGAGTATAAATAACACACTTACATATTGACATATCATATTTACCACACATACAATTAAACTTGAAAGAAAGGAGCAAAACATGACAAGGAAAAAGTAAAAACCAAAATTCCAAAACAAACACTACTTTAAAAAAGACCTGAAAAAGGAAAAAAAAACTTTAAAAAGCTGTTACCAAACTGTAAAACTCAACAAGATTAGCATCCTTAACCAATGGCCACAATGTTTGCCAGGTCTAGTACCATAGATTGGAAGTTCCATGACACATACTTTAGCTCGAAGTTCTATTGTGACGAAAGCATCATTTGTCAGGAGCTATTGACAAGCTTTAGGAGTATTGGAGGAATTAAGGAGCTACAAGGCAACTTATTAGAAAAAAGGAGCTACAAGTCAAAAAAATAAATCAAGCCTAGTCAAAGCAAGGGCGACTTCAACAACCTGATAGCTACAAGCTCAATGGAAGTAGTATCTAGGTCAATTAGTTCATGTTTATAATGCAGGCACATTTCCCAAGGTCCAGACTAGACTAGGATGCCAAATTAATAATGTTCTACTATTTCTTGAAAGAGTCCAGCCGACTGGTTAGGAAGCCCAATCAATTGGGCCTGGCAGTTTCAAAAACTAGTCATTATCTAGCAATTGAGTTTCAGCCTATAAACACAACCATCACAATTTCAGATAGTTTTTGCTGGATTTTGAGGTCATACCATTCTTTCATACACTACATTGGATATCTAGAATGAGATTGAGGTTAAAATGACCATTTTAGCCCTCCATCCCTAAGAACTTATCCATCATACATCAAGACCAACTTCTTGGAATTAAGCACTTGAGGAAGTGAACCATAATTATGCCCATTTGTATTTGTGAGATACTTTTTATGCCACTCACTAAGTCTTGCACAATCCTACAAGCCTTAGCTATAGGGGGAGCCTCCAAGTCCTTGATTTGAGATTATACATATGTGTAGAGATCGAGATTGGACCATAGGTGTTAGACTGGTAGGTGAGCCTAAGGTAGAAAATATTCACCAAATCCTTTGTAAGGTGATGGCGTAGCCATTGCATGGATCGACTAATATGAATAGGTCTGAAGCCAAGAATTAAATTTTGTTTTGAAAAGGTCGAAACATCTTAAACGTTTCCGTTTCCATTGAAACCAAAACTTATCATTGATTGAATATCAAAATTCCTATGTTTTGAGGTATTTCGGTGTGTTTTGACCTATGCTTCAGTTCTTTCAACTAATGTTTCGAAAATAAATTTTCATTTTTTTCTTTGTTTTCATCTTATTTCCGAGACATTAACGAAATGTTTCCGTTGCCAATGATCAAAATTTTGTTTCGGTGCATAATTTCAACGAGTTTGGAAACGAAACGTTTCGTAAATGTTTTGAAAACGGTTCATAAATGTTTCAAAAATGTTTCGTAAATGTTTCGGAAATATTTCGTAAATGTTTCGAAAACGTTTCGAATGATCAAAATTTTATTTCGATGCATTGTTTTGGTCACCTAGAAAACGGAAACGTTTCGACGTGTTTCAAAAACATTTCGACTCGTTTCAAAAACAAAATGAAAAAATAAAATAACATCACCACATAACATTTCTGAGAAAAAAAAAAACCTCCCCAAGCTTGCTAATGCTAGTGTCCTTGCACCTTAACATGTTGTGCTTATCATCATAAATGGATTCACCAAACTACTCAGGAAAAGCATCCACTTCTATCGACTCTAGTCATGTAAAGTTCTTCCACTGAGGCTCCCAAACACATTTTCAACAAGTCTGACAAGAATTGATAAATGCACCTTGGTATTGCAATGTCTATGCCTCAAAAGGAAGAGAACAACTCTCTCAGGGATGCATCTCCTAACCAAGGCTTATGCTAAAAACATACCCATGACAATTCCAAGTTTTCCAACTACAAAGCCAATGTATTTAGAGAACTAATGTCCATCAAAAGATCCGCCCTGCATGAATTTATAGCTTCTTGAAGTCCATCACTTGAATTTCACCTCCAACACCATCCTCCAAATGCTATTTGTTCGTAAAGCATAACTCGGTCCCAAATTAATTTATTAGATAAACTTTCTTGCACACGACCCAACATACCGCAGATGTTGTCGCAGCATTAGTAATAGAGAAATATGCACCTAGGTGAAAAACAATATGATACAATGTCTTCTAGCTCCCCCAATGGACTTGAGAAAGTTGAGACTCGCCACTAATCACATTCCTTGAGCCAAAGCAAAATTGCAAGATGCGGTTAGCACAATTTGGTCTCAATGGGAAATTCTTAACCATAGACATGGTTCATCCATAGATACTGAGATTGTAGATACCCCAAGCATCCCAGGAACCGAGATGGCACGACCCGAAATGCGGTGGGTTCGCGATCCAGATCACAAAGTCTCAACCTCAAATTATAACTCAAACAGCAAACTAATTCATGATCCAACTAATCTCCTCAAAGCCTCAATCCTAAATCATAACTCTAACTTGTTATTTCTTTATTTTGGTATTCTTTAAACTCATATTTTGACAAGATTTATTAGAAATATAAAATATATACTTATTAACTACATGTATAGGCATATATATTATTCTATACAGAAATTACAAAACGAACCACGACCCAAAATAATGTATCAACTAAGCTTACCCCCACCCTGCCCCATATTGGAAGAAGTACCATACGGTCATTCCACGTATCCATGCCACATACCAAATCGATTCACGATCCAACTAACATTGCCCACACCCGTACCACGTACCAAATCGATCCACGATCCAGGTAAACATTGAGTTCACCTATGTTGTACACTAATCTCACATATGAATGCCACTACAAGAAGAATAAACCTTCATACTTCTTAACCAGTATTCTTCCCTCTCCCAATTCATCTTCAACGATTTCTCTTTGTATTTGAAAAGACAATATAGAACTTTGGCTCCAAGTAGACATTTTAAATTGGATGGTTAATTCCATCAAAAAATATATACTATTCTCTATGGAGATTGTTATTGCAATAAAGACAAACAAATGCATATAAGCCAACATAGCTCAAATTTTCACCAAAAAGTATAAATTACATACTCATTCGGAACCAACGGAGTTGAATTTACTTTAGGTTGCACAACTTGACCAATAGCAAAGATTCCACCTCCATTAATGCCATCCAAGCAATGTGCAAATATTTTCTTCACCTTTCCAGACAAAGCAAGTTGTGAAACCATGGACGAATTTGCCTGTCCAAAACCAAGTATCCCATCAAGTGCTTCAGAAGATGAACCAAGCTCCCCAGATTGTTTAGCTCCACACCTTCCATGCATGAAACACAATAAAAGTGACTATTGAGCCACTGGAAAATAGAGACTATAGATGCAGCACTGGAAAATACATTGTGCTAACTACTGAAAAATATCTCAAACACTGGTAGGTTAAGCAATGGTCAAGATTGAGAAATTACACTCAAATGCATAACACCTCCATACCAACAAATGGCAAAGAACAGAATTGCAAAACCAGATATTATAGATAGCAGAAGATGCTACATGAACAAACCATTCTATTTTATTTTTTCCCTTTGCTATGTCAAGCAAGGAAAACCTCAAGGAATCTAAAAACGAAGACACATGGCATTATAGGACAAATGACCATGTAAGTTGCTTTTCTTTCTGGAAAATAAGTAGGGAAATAATTAGGGTTTTATGTTGTGACAATCCATGCATACCATAGATATCTAGTTCAACCACCAATACATCTATCCAAATTCTAGAAGAAGAAAGGTTACCTTCCTACTCAGAATATAGAAGTTGCTGCTAGTGACCTTGCAACAAAGTGTGGTCATAACTGGTGGAGTTTTACTGGAGGGTAAGTGATCATGATCATTCCAAAACAAAATTTTGATGAGCCTTAGACAAAAGACAATAAATTCGTTCATAAAAGAAATCACATCCTTCACAGTGAAATTTGACCTTGACATCTATATTAATTCTACTATAGCTATTCTCCAGTTAATCAGCCAAGTATAATGAACCCAAGAAGCATGAGAAAGTAAACCACCAAGTCGTGAAATCATTTTACCTCCGTCAAAGGTACATATATCTGTCGTGCACCAATAGTTCCTACGCCCCAAATGGGTAATCCTTGTTTCATGACCAATTTGTGTCATATCAATACACAGGATGATGATTAAGAATAGTTCTAATTCTGCTTTAGACTTGTAGATGCGCTTAAAGTCATGGAAAAAGGGATTAGAGATGTCAAAGACGCAGATGAACCTAGCAATGCATGAAAGACTATCTTCAAGAGAAAGTAAGACTTCAATTGATGAATAGTTATGATCATGACATGTATGATGTATATAACAGCTTCAAGGGACTGATGCTAAGACTGTATGCCAATTGATTGTGGGACGCTACAGTGTGGTCGAAATTTAGATATACAAACTCACCCAAACGCTATGCTCCCATTCATGGATGTGGTTTGAAGGTTTCCAGATGCTCGCTCAAGTTTTACATAATCTTGGACAAAATATCCTGCAGTAGAGCTCCCATCTCCATACGTAACAGAATATTCACAGGGCCTTCCAACCTGGCAATCAGCATATGGAGCATTGAATGTTCTAGTGCAAAAATCTTGATCACAAGTAACCGGTCTACCACTTGTGGATCTTTTTGGGTCATATAGCTGCAGTTCAATCTGTTGCATAATAACAATAACAATACATTATTTTTCATGAATGTCAAAATCTTGAAAATAAAGGTGGCAGTGTAACTGAACACAATTAGATGTTACATCCAATTGCTAGAGCATTGATGCTAGGCCACATAAATATAAAATCTATAAATGAAGTAAAAGAAGGGGCATACACCAAGATTGCTTTTCTTTGGACACCTGTCGCAGCCAGCACAATTCACCCATAATATGTCACTTCCTGTATCGACTTGCACATGATAGTCCTTCGGGGGACTCCCAATCCCAATTTTGGTGAAATAGAGCCTATATCAATCAACCATATAAACATTACCATGCCAAAAACCTTAGCATTCATATATACATTCAGTTGTTGGCATTACACTTAGACTATGAAGCACGGACACTCTCAAGAAGGTGATGTATCCGTGTCCGACACGTGTCGGACACCGATACTCTTCGGACACTCTCGGACACGTGTCTGATACTCTTTTATCCGTGTCCATAATTAATTGATAAATTTTTAATTACAGACACGTGTCGGACATTTTTTTTGTGACGTGTCTAACACTTTTTTAAAACGTGTCTACTACTAAACAATAGACATGTGTTGAAATGTGATTAACAAAGTTTTAAAATTTTAGAACATATAATTACTAATACTATACACGTTAAAATTGTACTTAAAATATAATAATAAAAATAAAAGATGAACAAAAGTTTTAAACAAGAAGAATTGAGAAAATGAGAGCAATTATTTAAATTATATATTAGGTACACATTATCTACAAAAAAAATTGATGATTATCGACTATTATGAGGATGTTTTAGTCTAAAAATTCATAAAGATGACTAAACATTAGATTTACTTATTATAAAATATTTAATCTTTTATGAATTGTATATCATTATCACTATATTTGTAATAAATTATATAATGTCATATATAAAATAGATTTTTTTTGTAGCGTATCCTCAACGTGTCCGTATCCTACTTTTTTTAGAAATGTCGTATCGACGTGTCCGTGTCGTATCGTATCCGTGTCCCGTGTCCGTGCTTCTTAGCACTTAGATCTATTGAATATGACAATTTAGTTTTATTGAATTCCAGAAAGTATAGATTCCTTGAAAATTGAAAAAAATAAATAAATAAATAAATAAGGAGTTGGAAACTATCTATTACTTTAAACTAATAATTTAATGCAAAACTAGATTTATTGAAATTATTTTTGGAATAATTCAATTCAACCATGTAAATTCATTTAATTAGAATAAAAACTTAGAAACAGAAAAGGATTTCATCTGGGCTTAACCAGATAGTTTAGACTAACAGAATTGAAATTTGTTGCTTATCTCTTTATCGGGAGCAATAATAATCATAATTCAGCATTTAATTTGTTCTTTTTGCCACCATATCCATCACAACTCAACCGAGGGTAAAAGTAGAATTCCAAAGGCATACACAATTACATGTTTCGGTTGATTATGAAAAATGAATTTATTTATTATGCAGGCTAGATTGGATCTACACAAGCACGCCCAGGTTGAATAAATACATTTTCATCTACAAAAGACATCGCTTACATATTTCGCTCTTATCGATCGTAATAATCCTGAACCTCAAAATCACATTATAGAGAACCAAAAATATTTTATACAATATATACAAGAGAGAAGGAGATAGAGATTTGGGGGTGGGGGAGGGATTAAGAACTTACGCGGCGTCGGTGGGCTGCCCATTGCCACCCAAAGGCAAATCGACGGTGGCGAGCATTCTACCGTGACGGTAGGCATCATGGTTCTTGAGTGCACCCAACCTGCTGTATCTTTCACGCCCACCAAATTTGTGTTGTACTCTGAAGACCACGTTGGCCGAAGCAAAACATGAACATTCGAGCACAAGAAACGTAAAACCAAACACCACCAATCTTCCTCTTCTCAGATCCATCTCCTAAATATGTCTGTATACGTTGAAAAATTTAGTTGACAAGAAAAGAATGAGCCTGTAGCTTTTATCCAAAAAGTGGTTTTTTTATTTGTTATTTTATTTTTCTGAGATTGAGACGGAATGTGTTGGAATTATGGTTATAGTACGTAGAATATACGGCCGGCCTCGGGTGGGTAGGTCAGAGGAGGCAAATGGAGACAGGGTAAGAGGATGAAACCGGAGAGAGAGAGAGAGAGACCGCGCTGGGCGGAGCGTTTTCAGCGGTAGGGACAAATGGTTTGTTATATGGGGGAAACGTTTCTTTCTCTGTCTGCTAGTTGGTGGCTGCACACGTGGGTTGAAGGTAAATCGTGTTGAATTTTAATTTTAATTTTAATTGATATTCTTTATAAGATTTTGACAAAATTGGTATATTCTAAAATAAGCTAACAAAATCAAATAACTGTTACTAAAATGTGGTATCCCCAAGTGTACTGTAGGTGGTTAAGCTGCAGTAATAATTTTGTATAGTCCGAGATCGATTCTCAAGAAATAGATAAATTGAACAAAGTATAAGAAATAACAAGATTTTTAAAAAGTATGATTAATTGGAAACCAATTCGCAAAAGTAAATTTAAAATTAATAACAATTTGAAAAAAGACTTCCTAGTTTTGAGATCGAGTCTACTCATTTATCGAAAAGTTATATTTATGCAATATTAATTATCTTAGTTGATTTCAACGTCAATGTAGTCAATCGAAAACTATTTCAATGAACGAACAATTAATTTGATTGACTTAAAAACAAACTTTGAAGAACTAATTAAAATACTATGAGAGAATTATAAACGTTATTCGTACCAAGAATTTCAAGCTTGTAGATAAATAATTAAACAATTATACAGAGTATCAAATTTTACTAAGAACATTCAATCAATTGAATAAATAAAAGATTTAACATTGAGATCAAAATAAAAAAGGCATAAATATAACGATCCAAATAAATAATTATAGATCCATCAACCCAAGCTTGGAAGTATAAAAAGACTACTCACTATTCATGTCTGGATCTCCAAGAATTGTGATAAAGAAGAAAATAAAAAAAAAAAAAAGGTCAAAAGGCAGCTAAGTTGGGAAAGATTGTATCCTCTCAAAAGCATAAAGATGTATTTATAGTAAAATGAAATTGGCACAAATAAAGACGAAGTAGAACTCTTAAACCGGTTGAAATTTCTTACTTGGATCGATCCACATTAAATTTCTGCTTTGGAATCAACACAATAGGGATCGATCCTTTTAAAGGATCTGAATTGTTTATGATATCATCTTGGCTTTCGTTGGTGGCTTGAATCAATATGGCTCGGCTTGTTTTGTTGGCTTTCCTCCTTGCTTGACTCGTAATATATGTTTGTATCTGGGGTTAAAAGAAGATCACTTTGGTAAGGATAGAATAAAAAATGTATGCGGGGCACATATATCCTATGTTTGGTAACTAAAAAATGAATCAAAAATCCCACTTGAACTTTATCTCAACTTAATTTGAAAAGTCAATTTTAACCCATCTACATTGGTTAAATGAAACCCAAGGAGGACTGGAATTTTTTTTGCTACACAAGATAACTAAGGAAAATGACTAAATTGCTTTGTTCTCTTCTCCCCCCCCCCCTCTACTTCGTCTACTCCTCTTATTTTTTCAAAGATCTAATTTTTTAAAAAAATAAATATGTTTGTCAAAGGACAGCTCTGTCAACATACCTCAAGAAGACCAAGATGTCTTCTCCAACAAGACAAATAATTTAAATAATAAACTAACTCTAATAAAGTAATATCCTATTTAGACTAAGATTTATTAATAACTAATTAATGAGAGTTTGAGTTAATTCTCAATAGTCCTCGTAATATATGAACACTTGTAAAGCCCGAAAAAATTAAAAACCTTAATTAAAGGGGTAAAACAGTAATTCGACCATTAAGTACGAGATAAAAACTCGAATTTTATATAACTTGGATGATGAAACGAACCTCACTATTAGACTCGTCTCGTTAAATCGAGTTAGTGAATCAATTTTTATTGAATTTCGAGATAGTCAGAATTTTCAGGTGTTACAATACGATCAAGGCATGTCGCCACTACCTTTATGGGGAGCAGTTCAAGGTATATTCATTTTATATCACATGAACCTGAAACATATTCATGCAATGGGATCTTAACATGAGACAAAGTTGTTGGATGGATACCTGGAGGATTACGACTTTAGTTTGCACTACTATCCTAATAAGGCAAACATGGTGGTTGATGCTCTCAGCCGAAAGTCACGAGAAGTCTTGGCTAGTATAGCTTCTCGAGAGTGGTAGATGCCCGAGATTGTGGGGTAGTTTGGGCTACACTAATGGGATCAGGTTCAATGCATTGTGGGCAATCTAATTGCTATGCCTTCTCTATTGGGCAAGGTGGTTGAGGCCTAGGGTTAGGACCATGGCAGTGGTAGAGTTTTGGTTCCTCAGTCCGTTGACTTGAGGGAGGAGATACTTAGAGAGTTTCATTGTTTTCGTTTTGTAGTTCATCTCGGCAGTACAAAGATGTATCATGATCTTCGCTACTAGTACTACTAGAATGGGACAAGAGAGACATGTTGGAGACTTCGTGAGCCGATGCTTAACATGTCAATAAGTCAAGGATGTAGAGTTGGTCTAGCCTTTACAAGTGGCTGAGTGAAAGTGGGAGCATGTTACGATAGACTTTGTTACCCATTTGCCACGTACTATGCAGGGATATGACATCGTGGTATGGGTGATAGTGGATTGGTTTACTAATTTGGCTCACATTTTGACTGTGTGGATGACCTTTACATTGAAGGAATTCTATAAATTGTATATACATGAGATTGTTCGACTGCCTGGGTTGTATCTATTGTATCTTATCGGAATCCACAATTCAAGGCTATATTCTGGGATAACTTTTAGTAAGCTGTGGGGGCTTAGTTAATGAAGAGCATAACTTTTCATCCCTAGACGAATGGTCAATTGGAGAGGACTATCTAAATTTTGGAGGACATATTTCGGGTATGTGTCCTTGACCTCAAAGATAGTTGGGAGGATCACTTACCCTTGGTGGTGTTTGCCTATAACAATGGTTATTAGGCAAGTATTCATATGGCACACTATAAGGCATTATATGGGAGACTGTGTCGTTCGCCCGTATGTTGGACGGAGGTTAAAAAAGGACATTCCAAGGTCCAAACTTGATCGAGGACATCTCAGAGAAGGTGGACATCATACGGAAGTGTCTTCTCATGGCTCAAAGCCGGTAGAAGAGCTACGCTGACAGACGACAGAGATCTATAAAGTTTAAGGTGGGTGATCATGTCTTCTTGTAGGTTATGTCTAATAGAAGAGTGATCAGATTTGGCAAAAGGGGTAAACGATAGCCAAGGTACATTGGGCCCTTTCAGGTACTTGAGAGGTTTGGGATGGCTGCTTACCAGTTGACATTATCGCCATATCTTTCAAAAGTGCACAATGTGTTCTATGCCTCCATATTTCAATAGTATACCCTAGTTCCTATGCATGTGGTGGATTGGGGGGCGCTTATTGTTGACGCAGATGGGACCTTCTAAGGGGGACCAATTCATATTATGGATAACCAAGACTAGTTTTGTGTGGTAAGATTGTGAGACTGTCGAAGGTGTTGTGGCAGCACCAAGGTATCGATGAGGCAACATGGGAACGCAATAGCACGATTCAGGCTACCTATCCATTCTTGTTTAAGGATGGAGGTATAATTTAAAATTTATAGTGTGGTACATGTGCATTTATATTATATGTTGCATGTGTTGTGTAATTTAGGGGACAAAATTCCCTTAAGGGGAGGACAATTTAAAACTCGAAAAAATTAAAAATCGTAATGAAAAGGGTAAAATGGTAATTATGCCTAAGTACGAGTTAAAAACACAAATTTTTATATAGATCAGATGATGAAATGGACCTTGCTATTGGACTCACCTCGTGAAATCAAGTTAGCTAGTCAATTTTTATTGAATTCCGAGATAATCAGAATTTTCACATATTGTGATGTGATCCAGTATTATGAGATTAAAATTCTACGAGCAGATTTTAATTGCGGAACCTATAATATAATTTACAGTGAATCTCATAAAAGTATATGAAACATGACATGTGGCGGGATGTGATTGGTTGGGATAAAATTGGACTAATGAAAAAGTGACACATGGCGCCTTAAGGGCCAAGTATGTAAAGGGAAAATAAAGTCTTCCACTCATTTCTTCCTTCAAATTTTCAGCAAAAAGATAGAGATAGAGAGAGAGAGAAAGAAGAGCTCACTTTTCTTCATCTTCATCTCGTAAACCCCCACATGTTTATTTTAATTTAGTGATGTAATTATTTTGTAATGTCCATATATGTAATGACAAAAGAATGAACCTTATAGATTGTAAGATCAAAAATAAAAATTTGAGAGAGATAATAGGGGTGTATTAGAAGTTAGGAAGTATTCCAGAGTTAAAACACATTTTAGAGAGAATTCGGGTGGGAAGGAATTTGACACTATCTTAGTATTTAGACTATAACTGTTTACTCTAATGTTCGATTGATTTAAAATTTTACCGTAGACACTAGATTTTCAGGGATACAAAAGTGTTTTACACAAAAATTTCCTAAATTAACCTTTAAGCAGAACTAAACTTCCTTGAAAATTCAGGTAAAAACTGGAGTCCATTCAAACGACAATTAGTCTCAATACTTTTGTGTCTGACAGAAACTCTGATAGAAAAAAAAATACTGGGAGCAAACAACGTTCAAATGCCCAATATTACGTTCGAACATCATGTAGATAGTTCGAACGTCAAGCTTCTAGTTAAAAAAGTACTGTCACGATTTTGAGGATTAGGTATGTGCCAATTAAACTATTTTCTTATACTATAAATACCTAAGGACGTTTTCCCAAACAACGTTCGAATGCCCAATATTACGTTCGAACATCATGTAGATAGTTCGAACGTCAAGCCTCTAGTTAAAAAAGTACTGTCACGATTTTGAGGATTAGGTCTGTGCCAATTAAACTATTTTCTTATACTATAAATACCTAAAGACGTTTTCCCTAGCCCTATTTCTTCAGTTCTTAACCCTAGAGAGCCTTAGAGAGTAAAAGAGAAGAGGAAAAACACAGAATTGATGGAGGATTCTTACGTTGGAACAGATTAAATACACTATGTTTGCACGCAAACTACATAACAAAGGTAAAAGATTCTTCTTGAGTTCTTTAATTGAGACGTAGGGTATTATATATGTATGTTTTTAATTTTCTTGATATCTATATGATAAATACTTATGATTTCTTGATTTCTTTATCATTGAAACGTAGTTTTGAATAAAATACATATTTTTTTGTTCAAGGAATACTTGTTCTTGAATTTTCAAAACCCTAGTTTACTAAATACATGTTTGGTTGATCTTGATTTCTAAATTTCTATTCTTGATTTCTAAATTTCTATTCTTGATTAAATCATCTTTTTATCTAATACTTATTTTGTTCCCAAGAAATTATGATTTTTGATAGAACCCTAGAATTTGGATATCGAAATTATAAAGGTTTTCTTGATATGATCTCTTGTATATTTTAATTCCTTTATTATTGTAGTATATTAAGAATTGTGCAATTATGATACTTGAATTTTTAATGAAAATTGTGATTGGTTAAGTTTGTGATTGTTGAGAAAATTATGATTTCATCTCTTGTATGGTTTGGGTGTGACGAAGTTGAATTGCCTTTGAAAGCTGTCGTAGAATGTTAGAGATTAGTATATCTCAGAAAGGGTGAGATGGTTGCTTACCATTGTAGTGGATTATTATTTGTGAGAACAACCACTATTGTTCACGTAGGTTGGAGGCTGAGGGATGGTATACCTTTTCTTGGATGGACTCGTAAATGCCATGTGGGACAGTATACACCCTTCCTAAAGTGGTTTGTGATGTGCACTGCGGAGAATGATTGAGATTGTTTGGTTTTGGAGTGTGAATGAGATAGAAATGTTGTATAGATTCCTGAGAAGAACCCAAAATACATGAGAATATGGAATGATGCTACTGAGTTATTTATTAATTGCTTTAATTTCTTGCAAGTTTATTCTTCTCATTCATTTTATGTATTCCGTACAATTGAGATCATGAGAACTGTCATGATTTTACTCTGTTAGATTTATATATGCTATTCTCCAAAAGAGACTTGTCTTCTTTTTATTATTTTAAATTTTGTTGGGATTTAAGAGAAATTTTCTACGAGCTTTTCCTCATCCCCTACAACACACTTACATATTTTGGCATAAAAGACGATATCAATGCGGAGGAGCATGTTGATTATGAGCCGTTGAAGGACCAAGATATAGACCATGTCTTAGAGGAATAAAGTTATTTTATTTTTGGAGAGATTTTTATAAAACAATTTTTTTGTTAGTTTAATTATTCCGCTGCTAGATACTATTTGGTTTTAAATTGTAAGTTGGAGAAGTTAGAATGTTTTATTGGCTTTAGTATTTATTTTTTGTCAGATGGATGAATGGTCTATTATTTAATGATTATTGTAGTTGCTCCCATGTTCGAATGATTTTTAGATAGTAATGTCTTCCATGGTGGATTTTGAGGCGTTTCAGGTTTGGTATCAGTGTCTTGGCTTTAGGTCTTACATGAGAGTTGTATGTTATGGATTACCATTAGAGAGTTAGGATTAGGAAGAATGAAATTATAAAATTGAGTCTGATAATAGGCCTTAGGCTTTAGACTCTAGTGTGAGTTAGGGTTTCTTGTATGTTAAGGAAACTAAACTATAACTTGATGTGCAGAATAAACGGTAGACGAGAACAAGGACAAGTACGAGGACGTGGAGGTTTCTTGAACCTGCCACCACCACCTCCTTTGGATGCTATGAATGGTATTTACCAATGCCTATGGGAGTTGACCACTCTGGTGCAAAAACCAGAATGGGAGCCATACCTAGAATGAGATTGCACAACCATTGGCGGTGGGACATGTAACACCCCAAAATACACCTTGGACGACATTACTATCTAAAACCATTCACAACATGAGAGTGACTAATAAAATCCATCAATAAAGAAAATTTGGTTCATCATATACAAAATCAATAACATCATCCCCAAAAGGATATGTCAAACCATGACAATTACATCCAAAAGAATTAAACATAATCTCGCAGTGGAATCACAAAATAATGTTAGACTTTACATTGCCTCAAAAGAAATTTTCTAGTTTATCACAAAAGAGAATATAGCTCTACATGTCCACCTCGGGATCTAGGTTACCCTTTATTGGAGCCTCCCAATGTCCCAGCTCATCAGCTTCGAGCTCCTCCTTTAGACCATAATCTGAAATGTATTGTATGTAGGGGGTGAGCACTAAGCTATGTAGCCACATTCCTCCCAAACTCGAACAAGGTTTTGAACATATAAAATGGGTTGGTCTCATTTTCACAAATATTATACATAGCTTTGAAATGAAACAGTGACATTTAAATAGATCTCAAGTTAACGCATTAGCAATAAATTCAATGAAGAGTAAAACCAAGTTACAAATAATCAGTTATTTCCAACGATAAACCATTTCCAACAAGTTCTGGTAGAATTTCATACTTCCAACAAATTCTTGTAGAAACCATTTATCATTAATCATAATAAACCATTTTCCCCAGCAATAAATCATAGTCAATAAACTCATGTATAAATTCATATTCCCAAATGTATCTATATCTCAGATATGTTGGTCGCTTATCAGGAATATACGCAACGGCTCTACCTCGTTCACCCATCACAACCAAATCACCAACCATTTTTTGGAAGGGCGTTGATTGATTGGTGACGATTGTTGTTCCTTACCTCTTAAAAAAAACCCTCAAATATGTATATGGTTTATGTGTGTGGGTGAGTGTCACTTTCACTCGGATTCATGCAAGAGATAGGGCAGCGAAATGGTGGTGAAAATGAAGTGAACAAAATGTATGAAGTGAACAAAAGTGCTCCCCAATCGCAAGGAGTCTTTCATTTGTCATGTTTTACTTGAAAAA
>CM042201.1:2452404-2463956 GCA_023539305.1 Ilex asprella | reverse complement strand
CGTTATCAATCAATCAATAGGTGCAGAACCAGTGGCCAAATCCTATTGGTAGGTTTTAACTTATTTGCAAAATAAACCTCTGCTATCCAATCAACCCCCTCTCCACTTTATTTCAGTTCCTACACATTCTAGCACTCTATTATTGACCTTTACTCCACCAAAACATGTGCTACACTTGTAAACCAAAAATTGAACCATCGTGCCCCAAGTCATTACCGAAAGTGCAAAATAATTTAAAATTTTGATTCTTTCAAAAGACAAGGTCTAGATTTCTACATTTAGCCACCAAAATGAACACCCAAAATATAAGACATTTATTCAAATAACCGGGGCATTCCTAATTCCTTCCAACTATCGAAAGTTGAGCGATATTCCCATATCCCGCAAGCATAGGGCTACTTAACACATCGATTAAATGCTCGAATCAAGCACACATAAGCACCACTATAGCCTTAAATACTCATCCAGAGTATGCACCTACACATTCATTTTTGAACTCGTGTATGTGCAATGAACATGTAATTTAAACATTTAGACAATGGAATTCACATTCACTTTGGCTATCCAAATTAAGCTTTGACACAACCTCACCAAGGGTGACTCTCAATAGTGAATCATACTCTAATTATTTGGCATGCTCTCCATGTGTATATGTGAGATAAAATCTTGTGCACAAAATAATGTATGCTCATGTATACTCCAAAAATGAAGTTCATGCATGAAAATGAAACTACATTGGCATAATCTCATGAAAGAAATGCTAGGGCACTATTTAGCAAACCAAATTCTCTTTTCCTTTAAACATCTCCTATGCTTCTCTAGATCATTTAGGACTTCAAGGGTTATAATGGGGCCTTGGGGTGATATTGAGGCAAAATAAACGAAGGATATAGGACAACAAAGAGGGTTGTTCCGAGTAAATGACTTTTATTTCAAAAACATCTCCCTTTTCATGGAATTTTCAGTCCAAACCCATCACCACACTCTTTGTTTCTTTTCTTTCTTTTCCTTAACATTTTCCTTTTATTTTGTCATTCTTTTCTTCTTTTCAACCCCCTTTTCTCCTTTTCTTGGATTTTCATTCTTTTCCCATTCAACTCTTTGAGATTCAACATTATTCATCCCTTTTGTTTGAGTTTCCACACCATACTTCTTTCTCTTTTATGATCACTCATATTCAGCTCTAGCAATAACCAAGGTGAGGTAGATTTTTATCATTTTACACTGCCTTGGTCATATGTGTGGCATAGAAACGAATTTACAATTAAGGCTCAATCGTGGTGCTAGGGATAATATGTTCACAAGAAAAATTTAAAGGCTCAAGATATTCAAAAATGCCCTAAGATCAACTCTAGATAAGCATAGGAGAGCATTATGCATTTTCAGACAAGTCAATCAACTACACAAATGCACCTAACCGAAACAAGCATAATGAGATTATTGAACAAATTTAAAATTTGAAGAATTGTTCCTTGAGTAAATGTCAGTTCCCTCCAACAAGGATTGGCACTAAAGCTCTCATGGGTTAATTCTCATGTCTACTATTCATGTCAATCACTAAAATGTGAATTCAATCTGTAAATTGACGAAATTACACATTCAAGGTGTACATATTGCTGAGTTCAAAAATAAACACATATGTGATATTCAAGCATATGATTAACTTCTATAATGTGCTAATGTATTCAAAATTCAAAGCAAAGATCAACATCTCAACAGCCCAAAACACTCTTAATAAAGGAATATAGATCAACATTCAGACATTTTCTCTAAAATTTTCAAAATTTTCACATAATTTGTAACTATTGTGAACAAAAAATATGTATGATATGTGAAAGGTGACTTTTCACCACAAAAAATTGTATTATCAACAAAAATTTCCACAAACATTGGTGCATCATACAAATGGTGAACCTCACCCCCCAACTTGGTTCATGCATTGTCCTCAATGCAACAAAAAATATGATATGCAATGATAGACTGTAAAAAGATGAGTAGGGTTAGGGAACACCTCGCACTTTGAGCTTTGACAAAAACATCAATCTCTGCAACTAAGAAAAGCAACACTATACGACAAGATAAAGGATGTAACATAAATAGATAAATTAAGTAAAAACTACTGTACACTAGAGAGCATAAGAACAATTACTCCTCCAATAAGTCCAGGTAAATTGGATCTATCAAATCTTCCTCCACCCCTTGACCTTCAGACCCCTCAAAGAATGACTTAAGTCTTTGGCCATTGACCTTGAATGTCCTGCCATCCTCAGGGTTTGTGACTTCCATGGCTCCATTGGGGTAGGTCACCTTGAAAAGATAGGGGTCATCCCAACGGGATTGGAGTTTACCTTGAAAGATCGAGAGACGAGAATTGTATAAGAGCACTTTTTTAGCTGGGCTCAAATGACTTCCTCACAATGGATTTGTCATGAAAGATCTTAGCCTGCTCTTTTGAAATTTTAGAGCTCTCATACGCATCTCTTCCAATTCATTTAAATCAAGCTCCCTATTTTATCCCACCATTCTCATGTCAAAGTTCAAGGTTTTTATGGCCCAATATGCTTTGTGCTCCATCTCAATCAGCAAATTGCAAGCCTTTACATGGACGAACCGATAGAGAGACATGCCTAGAACTGTCTTGTAAGCTTTGCGGTAAGCCTAAAGGGCATCGGTCGATCTAAATGACTGATTCACATAAAACTTGGTATATTTTTTACTGCTAATCATCTTATTTTAATTGGTTTTAGAGATTAAATGATGAGAGTTGTGTTAATTGAGTTCTTGACATTGATATTTGGTGTTTGCAGTGAAAAAGTGCAAAATGAGGTTTCTTAAGGCCTTCCCAAAACTTTTGAGATGAACGGGGATGAAAAGACAACTTGGGGAAAGCTCAACAGATGAGGAAATCAGAAAATCCAAAAAGTAGCCAAACCATATTGGTACGTTGAGGCTACTAGAGTAAATCATATAGGCACGTGTACCAGTATGCTTACCTTATTGGAGTTTGACGTACCGGTACGCTTTGCCTGACACGCCCAAATTCTGCTGAAGTTGCTATGTTTTCTTAAGGGTCCCACCAATATTTCTCCCCCACTCCTCTGACACGCCTACAACACTGTTCATCCCTTTCACACCTTCCTTTGGACTTTGGAGCCATGGGGATTAATGAGGTAGGAGATAGAGAGGAAGAGCTGGGTGTGCAGACAGGTCTGTACTCCCCCGACCTGGTCATCCCTCCTGTTCCCCTATAGACGAAGGTCTCTTCTAGAGTATAGGGCCCCTCTCCAAGCACTTTTTTTGGCAAGAAAAGTCTCCAGGGGTTCAGCATTCCAGACATTACAGAAGATATAGATGGAGAAGGTCTGGTAGAAGATGATGAATAGTGTTCTAGAGAGATAAAGTGAGATTTTTGCATTTCTTTTAATACATTGTCTTGTAATCCCTCTGTATGAATCTTAAGAACTTCATTTAGTGTCATTAATCCTATTCTCCTTCAATTTAAATGCAAGTTTAATGCTCTTTAGAAGCCTATACCATTAATGCATCAAAGTTCTTCATTTTGTTAAACATAAAATGGGTTTTCATTTCTTTCACTTATATCTTATGGTTTCTTGTAATTAGTTATTCAAGAACTTCATTTCTTTGCAATGTATCCTCATTTCATTGTTAATTTTATTTTAACTATGAGTAGCTAAATCTTTTAGTTGGTAAATCCAAGGAGAAACTTCACTTAGGTATACCATTTCAACTCCCTCTCCTCCCTTCATTCAGAGTTCAATGGTATCGGGTTGACTGGATTGAGGGTGGATAAGTTTGTGAGTCTTTCATATTTCATGGGCATAGTCACGGTTTATGCTTATATACTCACCAACCTTATCCCTAGCTTACCACGAATCAATTGTACATCCATGCTCTATAAGAGGTGGGATTCGAGTTGAGATGGTATTCCCATTGGAGTGACTTCTTGGATTTGTCAATATTTGTGTCTCATTTCATTTTCACCAAAACACATTTCACCAAACAACTTTCAACCACAAAGATTTCACACTTTCATTTACCCAAAATCACCTTCCCCTTGATTTACTTCCTTCACCGTGGAAATGACCTTGGAATGCCACCAAGTAAAACACGACCCGCAAAAGTCTCCTTGCTCTTGGGAAGCATTTTTGTGCATTCTCACATCACATTTATATCATTTTATTTCCTCCATTTCCTTGCCCTTTCTTTTGACACTATCTCAAGGGAGAGTGACACTCCCTTTCATCCATACACTACACATTTTAAGGGATGGTTTTTAGAGGTTAGAAAACAACAAGGTTTTTGATCAAGCATTATTGGCGCTGTTGCTGGGGAAGGAAAGTGTCAAATCAAGAGGGTGATTTCAGACAACGGAGGTGTAAAACCCGGTAAATTTGAACTTTTTTTTGGAAAGGACAGAATGGTTATTTTTTTTATCATAATGCGTATTTAAAATACTCATGTTCAATACCTCGGATGAGGAAACGGAGTTTTTCATTGGACTCATATCGCGAAATCTAGTCACCCTGTCGAATTTCGTCGAATTTCGAGATAGTCAGATGTTTGTGTACGTCGTTCGAGGTAACTGGATGGCAGATGATACCACAAAGGTCTCCAAATATAATTATCTTAAAATTTAAGTATAATTGGATTAAAGTATCAATAAAATTAATTTGAGGTAAACACGGAATGTAATAAATCGTTTTGGGACAAAATCGGACTCGAATAAGCGGGGGACACTTGGCACGATCTGGGCCAAGTCTCGAAAAATATAAATAGGGCCTTAAATGTGATATTTCAGTAGAAATATCCCATTGTTCAGCCCATTTCAGCCGCCCAAGAGAGAGAAGAGAGTTCTGTAAGCTTCTCTTTTGATTTTCCGGACTTCCGTCGCTCGGATTCCGTCGAGCCAAGAGAGGAATTCGATCTCCTCAATGAGGGCTACATCTACGTACCAAAAATAAGAGATTTTACTAAAGATCCAAAGGAGGAGAATTAGAAAATCAAGGTTGTTGGAGTGGTTTTGGAGTTATAGAAGTCTTCTACACTTCTACTAAGGTAGGGTTCTTCCTACCTTGGATCATTCTTTCTTTAGATGTTGGTAGACTAAGGGTTAAATTTATATATGCTTGTGAATTGACTTGTATTTATGTCTATGATTATGAAAGTGGAAAACTGAGCATGGAAATGATTTAGGCTAGCTTCTAGCTTAATTTTGATATATGAAAGTTACATATGATTGTTCTTGTAACTTAGAAAATCTTGAGGCATGCTTTGTGTTTTATAAATTGTGCCTTTAAGGTGTTTGATGAAATGACTTGATTTTTTTAGATGGTTGTTTGATGCCATTGGAATAACATGCTGAATGTGTTGTTGACATATGTTTATTGATATGTTGTTTATGATGATTTATGAAAATTTATGCAAGAAATGTCAATTTCCAAGGAATATTAGGATGTGTGAAAAATATTGCTCATGTAGTATTTAGTACATATTGGGCATGATCATGGCTTCACATTTATGGGCTATATGCATGAGTGTGGGTGTGTGTGGATGCATGGTTGATCAACACCAAACTTGGTGCTTGATGGGTGGACTCGAAAAAATTGGATTGAAGGTCCAATTAAGTTGCACGGTTGCATGCATGAAAAACTTGTGTCGGATATTGCAAGAAGGGCTAGATACTCCCTCGGGTGCAAGACTCGGTTACTTAGTTCACACACTCCCCTAAGGTGAAATTCCGGAAAAGTGTGATGGCGTACGGAGCCGACGGTGTGATTTCAAAATCCGTTGCCCAACAAGACACAAGATTTTATTTTATTAAACACTCGTTCAATGGGTGACATCCAACAATGATTTGGTTTTACAAATATATGATTTTTATTTTCAAACAATCATTGAATGGATTTTTGTCAATTGATGGTTTCATTGCACAAATGCATTGCATTGCATTGTGGGAGCCGGTAAGGGCTCGGGTTGAGTTGCATGATTGGGTCTCACCTAATTTCATGGCATAACATGTTAAATTCCATCACTTGGTTGCAAATACTTGATTGGAATTGGGTGAATTGGTTATATGTTGCATATGAATATTGCATGAGCATGAGCGTCTAAGGTGGGGAGCAGCCTCTTTAGGATCTACTCTACTGGGCGTTGGCTCACCATATACGGGAACACCTTTCAGGTGCTGGTCATACGCCAATGGATGGCTCCCACGTAGAGCATCAAGGTTGAAGGGGGCCAAGTTGTGACCTTTATATGGTTTTTAATTGTCTTTGTAAAACATTATGTTTTGGGCTTGTAAATTCATGAGAATGAATGTAATAGAACTCATATGAACTATATTTGGAATGTAAATATCATGTTATATGAGTTTGAGTTGGGTTGTACATGTGTTGGTTTGTTTTTGAGAGGTTTTGAAATGGATTGAAAAGGAAAAACTATTGAAATGGGAAAAATCTGGGTTTAACTACTAGTAGTCAACAAGTAGTCGTGGCCCAGAAGGAAATAACTATCGGTAGTCAATAGGTAGTCATGGCCCAGAAGACAACAGCTATCGGTAGTCAACAGGTAGCCATGGTCCAGAAGGAAACAGCTGCCGGTAGTTAACCGGTAGTACTTTTCCAGTGGAGCCGAACTACCGGTAGTCGATAGATACCTACCGGTAGTCAGTCAAAAAATCTAAAATTTTGAAATTGTTTTGCCAAGATTTGGGCTTTGAATTTCCTTCCTTTAAATGACCAAACTGGACCTTAATGGGGGTATGAATCATGGCGTGTTGGACTTGGATTGGATTAAATGAATGTTAGAACCCGACTTACATTGTGGGATATAATCTCGATTAAGGGATGCTTTTAACGTGGTGTCGGGTTATGCGACATCCACGGATATTTCTGCGGGTTGACGGGTTGTCAACGGTTAATTAATGACCCCCATATTTTGGGGTGTCACAGGAGGTAAGTCCCGTGATTTTCATCATGGGTTGAGGTATGTTGCTCCGTGTATATATTTTTGTTTGTGTATAATTTCAAGTGTAGATATTTTGTTGTATGTAGGAAGGAACAACCAAGGTTGACTAGTTAGACAACCTTTAGGCCCTGACATGAATATTGACCTAGACCCACCCGAGGATGCAGGTGATAATTTTGACAATGTAGGTGCTAATCCAAACATTCAAGGGGTGGGGGAGTGCAACCACCTAGAATGCCCAACCCACGAGTGCATTTCCCCCTCCTAGGAATGAAGGAAGCAATATACAAGTTAACCCTCTAGCAAGGTCAATGCGGGAGTTCCTTCAACCAACTCGTAGCACCACACCTTCATGCATCCTCCTTCCGGTCCAAGCCCATCTCTTCATATTTAAACCAGGGATGTTGCAACTATTCCCCACTTTTCGTGGAATCGAAAATGAGAACCCCTATTCTCATATAAGGGATTTTGAAGAGATAGTTGTAACCTTTCTCCCAAATTATAGTATGGAAGAGATAGCAAGGATGAAATTGTTCCCTTTCTACCTGAGTGATAAGGCAAAAACATGGCTTTAGTCCTTGAGATCGTGGACCATAACATCCGGGGATCAAATGATTTCCGTGTTTTGGAATTAATTTTTCCCATTGCATAAAATCACCACTCTAAAAAAGCAAATTTAAAACTTCACGGAGAAACCTAATGAACAATTCTACCAATGTTGGGAACAGTATAAGAAATTGCTACAAACCTTTCCACACCATGGCTTTGAACCATGGCAATTGGTGAGTTTCTACTATGTAGGAATTACATCGGGCCATCGACAGTTCATTGATATGATGTGCAATGGGGAGTTTTTTAGCAAAGAACCCGATGAGGCTTTAGACTATTTTGATACATTGGCCCAAAATGCACAGTCATGGCACACCACTGACCCGACCGATGTACCAAGGTCTTTGCCTCAAGGGAGTGGCCAACCTCAAGGGGGAGGGATTTATGATTTTAGGGATAGGGAGGACTTACTTTCAAAAATTTCCAAATTATGTAGGAAGGTAGAAATTCTTGAAGTCAACTGGAGGCATGAGGTGTCTAACGTGTCTAAGATTGGGGAGGGGTGTGCAATTTGTGAGAGTGTAGAGCATTCCATATCGGAGTGCCCTAACATTCCATCACTTAATGAGGTATACCATGAACAAGTTCATGCCTTCAATCAAATGAGACAATCATTTTCTCCTAACTCGAACAACTATAATTCGAGTTGGTGTAACCACCCAAATTATAGTTGGATAAATGAGAACACCATTCCTCATGGGTCAAGTGCATAATCATCTCCCATGTCTCCTAAGCAAAACCAATACCATGGCCAAGGGCAAGCATCTAGCTCCCAATAGCCCCCGGTCCAATTCGCACTACAAGAAAAATCGTTTTTTGCCACGAATTTTTTCGTCGCTAAATTAAAAAAAATCGTCGCAAATTATTTTTTGCGACGTTTTTTTTCGTCACATGTTCGTCGCAATAGCCTCGTCGCAGAAAGTACTTTGCGATGCAAATTTATTTTTATCGCAAAAAATTTTTTTTGCGACGAAAAAAAAACGTCGCTGAAAATTTAAAAAACGTCGCTAAAAAACTATGCCACCAGCATTAAAAATAATAATGTAATTATTTTTTGCGACGTAAAAAAACGTCGCTAATACTTTTTTAAAAAACATAAAAAAGAAAAAAATAATAATGTAATTAATTTTTCGCGACGTAAAACAAATCGTCGATAATAATGTTTTACAAAAATAAAAAATATAAAAAATTTGATTAAATATATTTACGACGTATAAAAATCGTCGCTAAAAATATTTTCCCTACAATATTCGCGGCGATTTTAATTTTGTCGCAAAAAAAATTTATTTATTTTTTTAAAAAATCATAAAAAATGATATTCCAGTAAATTTTTTCACTTGTACACCAATAATACCTATATTCAATAAAAAACTAACACATTTATTACATTTCACATCTTTTTAAAAAAGAACAATTTTATTTCCAAAAAAAATTAATTACAAGAATCAAATAACAAGAAGTTCTATAAATTGAAAAAATAACTTTAATCCTTCTAGAAGATTTAAACCATCTCTACTTACATTTAATGTCTCTTAAACTTTAACAGCTCTAGCAGTCCAGCTACATGCCTTGAAATACCATCTCCAAGCTCAACAGATCAGTACCAGCCTAGACTGAAGTCAGTTGCGCAGATAGAACAAATCAAACTTCTGCTAGTTTGTCAAAATCAAAATATCGCTTCTTAGAACCTCTACTACCAACAAGCTTAGATGGTTTTGATTCCGTTTGTTTCAAGCAAATACTTCAAATTATTCAAGATACCACGAGGTCCTTGTAAATGAAAAGGTACCTTAGAAAGTGAAGATACAGAATGTGTTAATACATTGTTCATATTAATATATATCCTCTATATAACCAGTAACAATACCTCTGGTATCAAACATATATCAATCTGCCCACTAGCAAGAGATGCATGCATAGCTATAAATCCACTACTACGACCCATCAATTTCACAACTCCAATGCCATGATAAGCACTATGCGCTTGGTATAAAATAGGGAAAAGCAAGTCAATTAAAATATATTAGGAAATGGATCTAGTGAATGAATCACTACTGCAATTTGGCAAGCAATAAAATGAATGAAATAAATATATATAGAACACGAAGATTCTTCAACACTAAAAAATAGAACTTATTTCTACCTCGATGTATGCAGAATTAATAGCTCGTTGTGCTTCTTCTACAGGAGTATCAAAATCAAAAGTTTTAAAAACGTCACAAAATATCATTGTCTATGGTTTTTGGCACTCCAACTACAGCCACAGTTATTTGATCAAACTCAGATAGCCAATGATGTCCAAGATTACTACAAAATAACTTTTTGGAAATGAGAATATCATCTCTCAAGAAAATAATGAACCCAACCACGGGTCTCGACCACAACAAGAGGATATATTAACAAATTGGAATACCTTGTATCAAACATGTACCCTGGATGAAACTCACCCGAACAGCGTGTTAATTGCCAACTACAAAGCATTAATGGAAATGCACCATACTCCAATCATCTGCATACTACGTGAAGCAAACATTGTGCGGACCGATTGGCAAACCTCAAAGAGCATCAACTAGAAATTTTAGTGGTGCTGGAGGAAACCCCCTTACAGATAAGGGTCTTGCTTATTAACTCAGACTACGGGCATTTCTTTTGTTAGTCTCAGTGTGTCTCATTTGTCAACATTTCCCATGGTACCAAAAAACAAGAAAAAAAAATATTGGGTTCAAATATCTCCCATCACCTTGTTACCTCCAAAGCAAGGACTGTTAAAAACAAATATGAATTGATGCATGATGATGCTTTGATATGGAGATTTGGAGACCATGAAAACGAAAAAGTAAGCAGTACTCCGAGCATTAGTTGAGCATTCAAGATGAGTAAATGGGTATTAACATCAGGATTGTTAGTCTTTGAAGATCAAGTATCAAAGTGTGAGTAGTTAAGAGGTTTGCATGACAGCTGCAGATGAACTAGACATATCAGTTATGATGTCAAGTCAAATATATGTACATGCATACATACAACAGGATAAAAGATGAGCAGTAAAGACCTAGTGCATGTTGTCAAATATCCCACCCAAGACCACAATGTCATCCACAGGTTTTGGGCCGCATGATCTTGAGACTGACTCAAAGAGTTTCTCGATTTCTGGTGCACATCTTGTAAAAGATTGGTCCCAGAAGTTGTACCTTGAGTTCTGCTCAATAATAAACTAATAATTACTTAAAGCACCCTCCATTTGCAGAGAGCAGACGGTGTTCTCTGAAAAAATGAACATAAAAATACCTTAATAAGCCCAATGAAAGTAATCAGAAGACCCCATGGATGAGGCCGATTAACATTAATCGTTCCAAAAGCACTCTGGTGATTTGCTCCTAGATCATTTCCTACTCCGTGGAACCAAATAGCAAAATTAAGAGGCAGGTCAATCTATGTGGCCGTTCCAAAGAGATGATCTAGTGCACCTTATCCATTAAACTAGACACCAACTTCATACAGAAAAGATCATTCTGTGAGATAAACCTTTCTGGAAATGATGAAAGGGAAAAGGTCCTACCTTTTAGGCCACCAAACTAGGAGTTCTTTTTTTTCAAGTTCAAAACAAGTTGTCAGTCACTTGATTTTCATTTGATTGTAGCCAAAAGATAGAGAAAGATAAGGGGGCAAGGAGAGAGGAAGCATGAGTTGTAACTTAGCAACAACACATTAGCACTACCTATTCTCGGTCAAAGTCATACTATCATCTCTATATTAATCACTTCTTTATGGCAAAATTAATTATCTACAACTGGTCTTGTATATGTAAACAGAGAGGACTTCATAGTTAGTAGTTTCTCCTATAATGGAACGTAAGTGGAAGTCCTAAAACTGGGATTCAGATTGGCAAGTTTGGACACATCACTGCCAACCAAATTGCTTTAAGAAGACCACAGGCATAAGGAAACTGGGACTGCAGA
>CM042201.1:2439934-2452304 GCA_023539305.1 Ilex asprella | reverse complement strand
CTATTCCTTCCAACATCAAGAAGCTTTGCCATGTGAACATTATACTCCGCAAGGTTCAACAATTCACAGCGAATAAGGCCAACAGTGATATCTTTGTCAAACTTCCAACCTTCATCAGAGTAAATCACTTGTTAAAAGGGATTGCAAAGTATTACAAGCTGATTTGTTACGCTAAGCACCGCAAAATCTTAATGCAAAAAAGGTCATATCTAGACAATCCAAACAAATCTAAACTATGAACATTTCTATCTAGAACCTGATGAAGATTGACCTTACCTCGAAGACACAAAAGTCCAATGATAGTAAATTAACTTTCCTAAAATGGCATCATTTCAAAATGCGGTACAAAGAGGATATTAAAAATACATTAATCACTGCCAACAACATTTTCTATTCTACACACGTATGGACATACGCTTTGGCAATGCCCAATAGAAAAACCCATTAGTGATACGTTAATCCAAAAATTCTAACCAAAATTTATATCTAAACGATAATGCCATAATTCTAGGAGAACTAAGGGGAACTTACAGGCTATAAATTATGCCTCCTTTCAAAACTATAACAGAATTCTTTCACTTGAGACATTATTGATACATGGTTAATTGGTCAATGCCTCCTTTAACCTTCTTTTACGGCACTAAAACACCAGCAACAAAAAGAATATTAGAACTTGGAATGATATATAAACTGCTAGAAGTAACTAGAAGCATTCATGAACCCAAAGTTTGATGGAAACAATAAACTGGTAAGAGTAAGTGCACTTTCTCACACAATTTTTTTCACCCCATATATTTCAAGGGTGATAACAATATGCAGCAATAACACAAGAAAAATAATTCACAATCAAGAAATTCTAGATTTTTAGAAGCATATTTGCAAAAGCCTTCATTGTAACTAAATATGGATACAGTTCCATTAAATGTTGTGAAATCATCTATTTGAAGCATATTAATTGAATTGGCCTAATGGACTATTAACATATCAAGAACACAATTAGTAATTTGAAATCAAATTTCTATCAGAACAGTAATTAACAAACAACCTTAATAAAAAACATGAACCATTTCTCCAAATCATAGCCAAATAGAATGAGGGAAAAAAGGGGAATATAACCTGAATAATTCTTCCAAGAAAGCAAAGAAAACTCAATGTCAATACAAACCCACAAATACCCACCCATTTAAGTATGAGCTAACATATGTATACATACCCATAAACACACACACACACACAGAGACTGACTGTGACCAATTCTTCCAAGAAAGCAAAGAAAACCCAAATCAAGACAAACCCACAACTACCCACCGATGTACGTATGAGCTAACATATGTATACATGCAATAAACACACACACTCACACACACACAGAGAACAAAACTGACTTGGAGATCTAAATGTAAGAAAAATAGATCTACTGAAAGCCTCCTTGAAGTCGGTGGAGTCTGAATGTTGGTGAAGCTTCAAGTTCTTCGATGGGGTTGCCGGTGAAGCTGGATGTCGGTGAAGCTTCAGTGAACCTTCTTCGGTGGAGCCTGCAATGAAGCCTTGCAGGTTCTTCGATGGGCTTGATTGGCGTTCACAGTCGCCAAAGGGTTTGGGTTGCTCGATGGTCTGGTCGCTGATGGGCAGAGAGAGGTGAGAGAGGCAGAGAGTCTGTCGAGGAGTTTTGGGGGCTGCTAGGGCCAAAAATTTCAATTCTAATTTAAAACTACAAAAACTGAATTCTGCGACGAATGTAAAACGTCGCTAAATAATAATTTTATTCTATTTCCGCCATCTTTCGGGCCAAAAAAATTTAATGTAAGGGAATCACCTTTTTGCGACGTTTTCTAAAAACGTCGCAAATGAAATTGCCAAAAAAGAAAATTTGCGACAAAAATAAAAAAACGTCGCAAATATTAAACATTTAAATTTCATTCAATTACCCCCAATTCATAAAATTAACATTCAGATTTAACTAATTGACATTCAATTTCATCAAATTAAAACTAAATTAACATGTAACTTCATTCAATTAAAATTTAATTTCTCAAATTAAAACCAAATTAACATTCCATTAATCGAATTGACATGCAATTTCATTAAATTAATATTTAAATTAAAACCATAACATTCAGATTTATCAAATTGACTTTTAATTTCATCAAACTAACATGTAATTTTATCAAATCGACACCAAATTAACATTTAATTCATCAAATTAACACCAAATTAACATTCAATTTCATCTAATTAACATTCATTTTTTTATAATAAGCATTTAATTCACTAAATTAACATTCAAATTCAACTAATTAACATTAAATTAATTAAATTAACTTTCAATTTTATTAAATTAACACTCAATTCATCAAATTAACATTCAAATTAAAACAATAACATTCAGATTTATTAATTTGGTGTTGATTTGATGAAATTACATGTTAATTTGATAAAATTGAAAGTAAGTTTGATGAATCTGAATGTTAATTCGATAATTTGAATGTTAATTTGATGAATTCAGTGTTCATTGACTGAAATTGAAAGTATATTTGATTAATTTAATGTTAACTAGTTGAATCTGAATGTTAATTTGATGAATTCAGTGTTCATTGAATGAAATTGAAAGTTTATTTGAATAATTTAATGTTAACTAGTTGAATCTGAATGTTAATTTGATGAATTGAGTGTTCATTAAATAAAATTGAAAGTTAATTTGATCAATTTAATTTTAACTAGTTGAATCTGAATATTAATTTGATGAATTCAGTGTTCATTGAATGAAATTGAAAGTTTATTTGATTAATTTAATGTTAACTAGTTGAATCTGAATGTTAATTTGATAAATTCAGTGTTCATTGAATGAAATTGAAAGTTTATTTGATTAATTTATTATTAACTAGTTGAATTTGATTGTTACTTTGATGAATTGAGTGTTCTTTGAATGAAATTGAAAGTTTATTTAATTAATTTAATGTTAACTAGTTGAATCTGAATGTTAATTTGATAATTTGAATGTTAATTTGATGAATTAAGTGTTCATTGAATGAAATTGAAAGTTTATTTGATTAATTTAATGTTAACTACTTGAATTTAAATGTTAATTTAGTGAATAAAATGTTAATTAGAAAAAATTGAATGTTAATTAGAAGAATTTTTTTTTTAATTTTTTATTGAAATAAAAAGTTCATTTGCGATGTTTATAAAAATCGTCGCAAAAATTAATTAAATTATTTTAAAATTTTTTTATTGAAATAAATAACTTAATTAATTAAATTATTTTTTTATTGAAAAAAAGCTCATTTGCGACGTTTTTTGAAAACGTCGCAAAAAATTAATTAAATTATTTTTTTAATTTTTTATGGAAGAAAAAGCTTATTTGCGACGTTTTTTGAAAACGTCACTAAAAATGAATTAAATTATTTTTTTAAAATTTTTTATTGAAGAAGCTTATTTGCGACGTTTTTTAAAAACGTCGCTAAAAATGAATTAAATTATTTTTTTAAATTTTTTTTATTAAAGTAAAAAGTTTATTTGCGACGTTTTCTAAAAATGTCACTAAAAGGAAATTAAATTATTTTCTTTTTAAAATTTTTTATTTGAAAAAAAGCTTATTTGCGACGTTTTTGAAAAACGTCGCTAAAAATGATTTAATTTTTTTTAAAAAATTTTTTATTGAATAAAAAGCTTATTTGCGACGTTTTTGGAAAACATCGTTAAAGTTGAATTAAATTATTTTCTTTTAAAAAAATTTTATTTGGAAAAAAGCTTATTTGCGACGTTATTTAAAAACGTTGCTAAAAATTAATTAAACTATTTTCTTTTAAATTTTTTATTTTAGTAAAAAATTTATTTGCGACGTTTTTTAAAAACTTCGGTAAAATTTAATTACATCGCTAATTCCTACCTTTTCTCCTGCCAAAAAATAATAACGAATTTGCCTTTTCGTGACGTTTTTTAAAACGTCGCAAAAAAAGTTAACAAAAGTGAAATTTGCGACGAGATTATAAAATCGTCGCTAATAGTAAATTTTTGGCGACAAATTTAAAATCGTCGTAAAAGAAAACGTCGCAAAAAATGTTATTTGTTGTAGTGTCGCAAGGGTATTCATCCAACCCACCCCCACAAAATTTCTCTTAAAGTCCATCTCCATGAGGCTTTGACCAACAGGGACCATCAAATCCATCCACCTACCTACCTCCCCATAAGACGAATTTGGTGGATGTGCTCTATAACTTCATCCAAAGACAAACCACCTTCAACAACAACATTTCGGCTCAAATCACCAATGCCATAGGGTTATCTCAACAAAAAAAGGGGAAATTCCCCGCTCAACCCCAAGAAAACCCTAAAGGCCAACATGTGGTTGAGTAGGCCAAGCCCACCAAAGGGAGTTGTGAGAACTCAAGGCGGTCACCACCCTTTGTAGTGGCAAACAAATTGAAAAGACCGTGATACCAAAGGTTTTACCCAAAGCCGCATTGCCACTATAAGAAGAGAAAGAGAGTGAGGCCAAAGAAGGTGAGTTGAGTGAAGTTAAAGAAATGGAGGTTGTTGAGAAATAAAATTTGACTAATGAATGTGTAATTATTCCTCCCATGCCTGCCCCTTTCCCGAGTCGTTTGAAGCCACAGGTCAAGGTGGATAATTATACTGATATTTTGAAAATATTTAAGTAGGTCAAGATTAACATCCCACTCCTCGATGCCATCAAGAAAATTTCATCGTGTGCCAAAATCTTGAAGGATCTATGCACGGTAAATAGGAGATTGAATGTCCGGAAGAAAGCATTCTTAACCGAACAAGTGAGCTCAATTTTGAGGACCAACACTCCTCCAAAATTAAAAACTCCGACTGTCCAATAATTGTCATTACCCTAGGAAATTGTCGGGTAGAACAAGCATTGCTTGACTTGGGGGAAAGTGTCAATTTCCTTCCTTACTAAGTGTATCAACAACTTCAGCTTGAGGAGTTGAAGCCCACCTCAATCACACTTCAATTGGCAGATCGTAGCATCCGCACACCAAGGGGAGTGGTGGAAGATGTCTTGGTTCAAATTGATAAATTTTACTTTTTCGTCGATTTTATTATGCTAGATACGTACCTTGTTGCTAACCTGAGCTCACAAATTCCCGTAATACTTGGAAGACCCTTTCTTAATCATCCCACTTAATCTAAGGAGAGCGACTGATTAGAAAGTATTCTCGATTCTTAAAAAGTGAAAGAAAAAACAAAGAGAAAACTGGTAGTCAGAAAGTTCTCAAAGAGGAGACTAGTCAGATTAGAACTGATGTTGATCAGTTTAGGACTAAATGTTTAAGATTGGTTAAGAAAGTGGAAGAATTGGAAAAGGAGTTGAAGATTTCCAAGGATAGAGAAACTAGTCTAGAACATAAAGTAAAATCATTAGAAAAAGACTTAGAGAATGAAAAGAATATTATTAGGAGTTTCTCTGATCGCCTGGATGGCTTTTCCTTTCCCACTTTGTAGTATATATATTTTTTTATTTCACCAATTGCCAGCGGGAGCTGGCTTGTTCCTATCAATGATTACCACCTTTGGAAAGGATGTTGGTCTCTTCGATGGGATGCAGGAATTGTCTCATGAAGTTGGCATTTGGGAACATGACAATGGAGCTCATTGTATTCAATTTGGCAAAGCAACTGGGTGATGATAAGGAAGTAAGTGAGGTCAATAGAATCGACACCTTGGTTAAGGAGCACTTGGAGCTGGAGGTAATGCTAAAATTCAAGGAAGAAGGACTTGTGGATCTTGAGGAGTTGGATGAGCAAGAGGAGGTAAAAGATTTGAAAGGGGTGGAAAGATGGACTCCTACATTCGAGGAGTCACTCCACCAAGAAAAGAAAATATTCTCGTCGGATAAACAAAATCCAAACTTGGAGTTGAAGCATTTACCCTCCCATTTGAAGTACGCCTATCTTGGCGAAGGAGAAACTTTTCCAGTAGTCTTAAGCTCAATCTTGAATGCGGAACAAGAAGAAAGACTCTTGAGGGTATTGAGAAAGCACAAAGGGGCAATTGGGTGGACAATTGTCGATATCAAGGGAATAAACCCTATCATTTGCACCCACCGCATTTACCTTGAGGAGGATGCTAAACCTTTCCGACAACCTCAAAGGAGATTGAATCCCAATATGAAGGAGGTGGTGAGGGATGGGGTGTTGAAACTACTTGCTGTGGGCATCATCTTTTCGATTGCCCATTGCAAGTGAGTAAGTCCCACACAAGTAGTGCCAAAGAAATTCGAAGTCACAGTGGTGGAAAATAATGAGAATTAACTTATACCTACAAGAGTGATCACTGGATGGAGGGTATGCATTCATTATTGGAAGTTGAACTCATGTACTAGAAAATATAATTTCGCAATGCTATTTCTTGATCAAGTCTTGGCAAGAGTAGCAGAGCACTTATTCTATTGCTTTTTAGATGAATACTCTGACTAAAATCAAATAGAGATTGCATTGGAGGATCAAGAGAAGACCACTTTTACTTGCCCCTACGGTACCTTCGCCTACCGCTGCATGCCATTTGGACTATGCAATGCTCTAGGCACTTTTCAATGATGCATGATGGGAATTTTCAGTGATATGGTGGAGAAGATAGTGAAGGTCTTTATGGATGACTTTTCAGTGTTTGGGGATTCATTTGATGAATGTTTGACAAACTTGGAGAGTTCTAATACGATGTGAGGAGAAGAATCTAGTATTGAATTGGGAAAAGTGTCACTTTATGGTGACGGAGGGAATTGTGCTTGGCCATTTAGTGTCGGCAAGGGGAATTGAAGTCGACAAATCCAAGGTGGAGATCATCTCCAACCTCCCTACACCAAGAGCCATCAAGGGCATCTGGTCGTTTTTGGGCCATGTAAGTTTTTATCGCAGGTTAATAAAAAACTTCAGCCCATTGGTCATACCCTTGACCAACCTACTGTCTAAGGAGGTCCCCTTTGAGTGGTCAGATGACTGTGAGGCATCTTTTAAAAAACTTAGGAGCATGCTTGTCACGCCTCTTATCATGCGACCACCTAGGTAGGATCTACTTTTTGAGCTCATGTGCGACTCGAGTGATTACGCGGTCGGTGTAGTGTGCTGTCAAAGGGAGGAAAATAGGTCGTATGTGATACACTATGCTAGCAAAACACTTAACGATGCTCAGATGAATTACACCACCACTGAAAAAGATTTGCTAGCAATAGTGTTTGCCTTAGATAAATTTCACTCATACATCATTGGTTCGCCTATTGTTGTCTTTACTGACCATTCTGCCCTGAAGTACTTATTGTCTAAGCAGGATGCGAAACATAGACTCATTAGGTGGATACTCCTCCTACAAGAATTTGACTTGACGATCAAGGACAAGAAAGGAGTTGAGAACGTGGTAGAAAATCATTTATCCCAACTTGTGGTGCAAGAGGCTGACGAGCATATTCCTATTCCTAACTCTTTTCCTATTCCTATTGCTTTTAATTCATTCTGTATGTCCTTGGTATGCTGATATTGTAATGACCTTGCAACAAGACAGATACCGCCGCAATGGAGCCTAGAAGATAGAAGACAATTTAAGGCAGATGTGAAGTACTTCTACTTTGACAACTCGTACTTATTCAAATATTGTCCTGACCAGGTCATGAGGAGATGCGTGCCTGAAAATGAACAACGGGATGTCCTTACATTCTGCCACTCTCAAGCTTGCAGCGGACATTTTTCAGCGAAGAAGACTTCCGTTAAAATTCTTCAATCAAGTTTCTACTGGCCCTCTCTTATCAAAGATTGTGTTTTATTTTGTAAGGCATGCAACAGATGCAAACAATTGGGTAGTGTGACCTAGAGAAGTATGATGCCCCTCTCCCTTGTGCTTGTCATAGAAATATTGGACTGTTGAGGTTTGGGATGCCCCGAGCAATGATCAGTGATGGTGGATACCACTTTTGTAATAGGTCATTTGTATCTCTAATGTTCAAATATGGTGTAACTCACAAGGTATCCACTACCTATCACCAAAAAATAAATGGCCAAGCCGAGCTAGCCAATAGGGAGATCAAGATCATTCTAGAAAAAATGGTTAACCCTAATAGGAAGGATTGGTCTGAGAGATTGACCGATGCCTTATGGGCCTACCGTACTGCCTATAAGACTATTTTGAGCATGTCTCCCTACCGGCTTGTCTATGGAAAGGTTTGCCATCTGCTTGTCGAAATGGAACATAAGGCCTAATGGGCCATCAAGACTGTAAACTTTAATTTAAGGATGGCCAATGCACATAGGAAGTTAGAGCTGAATGAATTGAAAGAGATTCGATGAGATGCGTACGAGAGCTCCAAAATTTCAAAGGAACGGGCCAAAATATTTCATGATAATTCCATCATACGAAAATTATTTGAGCCCGGGCAAAAAGTGCTCTTATACATTTCTCGCTTCTCAAATTTTCAAGAAAAACTATGATCCCGTTGGGATGACCCCTATCTTGTAAATGTGGCCTACCCAACGGAGTTATTGAGGTGACAAACCCTGAGAATGGCCAGACATTCAAGGTCAATGGCCAAAGACTCAAGCCATTGTTTGAAGGTTCTGAAAAGCAAGAAGTGGAGGAAGAGTTGATGGATCCCGTGTATCCGGATTTGGTGGAGGACTAGCCAGTGTTTATGCTTTTTGGTGTACAGTTACTTTCTTAAGTAATTTTTATTTCATGTCACTTATTTTCTTTGGTTGTATAACATTGTTTTTCTTAGATCCAGATCTTGGTGCTTTTGTCAAAAACTCAATTGCGAGGTGTTCTCTAACCCTACTCATTTTTTTATTGTCTTTCATTGCTTACTATATTTTTTTGTTGCATTGAGGAAAATACAAGGTTCAAGTTGGGGGGTGAGGTGCACCATGTGTATGATACACCAAGGTTGTTGGGAAATTTTTTGAGTTTTGCTTGCATTAGTGAAAAATTTATATATACGTGTGTGTGAAATTTTTGAAAAATTTTGATGAAAGATTTCTGATTCTTGACCTGTATTCCTTCATGAAGAGTGTATGAATTAGATGACATATTGATCGTTGTTGTGAACTTTGTGCACATGAGCATATTATGAAAATTGACCCTATGCATGAGTATCACATATGTAATGATTTTTGAACTCAACGGTATGTGTAATTTCAAAAATTTACGGATTGGATTCATGTTTTAAGCTTGACATAAGTAGTAGAGATGAGTAAGGACCCATGAGAGCTTTAGAGCCAAACCTTTTTTGGAGGGAACTTACAATAACTCAAAGAACAATTTTTCAAAGTCAAATTTATTCAATTGTCTCATTATGCTTGTTTTGGTTAGGTACATTTGGATATTAGACTGATTTGTCTTGATCATATAATGCCATCCCATGCTGACTCATCATTTCAAAGATGGCTTAAGATCAATATGAATCAAATCCGTAAATTGCCTTTTTCTTGTGAATTTTTTTTTCTTAGTGTCATGATTGAGCCTCAATTGTAATTCGCTTCCATGCCACACATGTTACCAAGCCAGTGCAAAATGATAAAAATCAACCTCATCTTAGTTGTTCCTAGTGCTGAGTATGAGTGATCATAAAATAAAAGGAGAAATGGTAGTGTGGAACTCAAACAAAAGGGATGAATGAGGTTGAAACTCAAAGAGTTCAATGGAAAACAATGAAAATCCAAGAAAAGGAGAAAATGGGTGAAAAAGAAGAAAAGAATGATCAAAAGAAAAGGAAAATGTTAAAAGAGAGAAAGAAAAGAAACAAAGAGTGTGGTGATGGTGTAAGAATGAAAATCCCATGAAAAGGGAAGTATTTTTGAAATAAAAGTCTCTCACTCGAAACAATCCCCTTTGTTATCCTATACCCTTCATTGCATTTACCTAGATATTACCCCGAGGCCCTATTATAACCCTTAAAGTGAAATGATGAGTTAGTCTTACTACCCAATGCCCTAGCATTATGTTCATGAGACTATTCCAAGGTTGTTTCATTTTAATATATGAACTTCATTTTTGGATTACGTGTGAGCACACTTTGTTTTGAACACAAGATTCTGTCTCACATGTACACATGGAGTGCATACCAGGACAACTTGATTGTATTTTATTGCTTACGAGTGACCTTTGGTGAGTCTTGCGTTGAAACTGAACTTGACTAGCTATTCGAATGTGAATTCTATTGCGTAAATGCTTTAATTACTTGTTCACATCACACACACTCGAGTTGAAAATAAATTTGTAGGTGCATACTTTAGACTAGTGTCTAAGACTATGGTGTTGCTCTTGTACACTTAGTTCAATCATTTGAGAAATGTGTTAAAAAGATCCATGCTTGCAAGAATGAGGGAATATTTGTCAAGTTTTGGATATTTGAAAAGAGTAAGGAATGCTGGTTTGAACTAAATTCAAGTTTTACATTTTGGTGTGCACTTTGATATCTAAAAGTAGGAGACTATGTTTTGTGTATTTAGTACATCAAAAGTTTAAATCGCATTGCAATTTCAGTAATGAATTGGGCGTGATGGTTCAAATGGTGACTTACAAGTGGAGTATTTGTTTAGGGTAAAGTAGAGGTTATAAAGAGAGTGTTAGAATGTATACGGGAGGTCCTAAATGAAAGGGGGTAGCAAAGGGTTGCTCAGCAGGAGTACTCTGCAACTCATCCTAACCGTACCGGTACTCGTACCGATACGCTGAGGCTACTGGAGTTCGTAGTACTGGTACGCTTTGCCTGGGATGCCAAACGTTAGGATTTTTAATGTATTTCTTTTCGGCTAAACCTTCACTTCCCACCTCAAATTTCAGCCCTAACTCTCTCTCTCCCTCACTCGAAAACATCCCAGGCCCCTAAATCCCCTCTTCTCTCCTTCAGTCATAAATCCCTTCCCTTTTTAAGCCTGAATTGGGTGCAACCCACGTCTGTGAAATCCTAGGTGCAGAATTCCTCCAATTTCCCCAAATCTCTCCATTCTCTTCAAGGAATTCCAATGGCTCATCATCTTGTGGTTTGTCTTGAGGCCTTTGACCTGATTGAGGGTCTTTTCCTACTTCTCCTTGCATCCTCCGCGATAGGGGCACTATTACTATACATGGCCCGGACCAAAAAAGTGGGATCTAAATCTTCTCCACCCGAGGGCTCTAGTGGTCGCAAGAGACGTGGAAAGGGGTTGAGTGGTGATAGGAATGAGTTGAGAAAGAAAGCCAAGAATGAGGCTAGGCATCGACTGATCCAGGTAAAGGGGGTCACTTACGAACGGTACCGGGACTCTATTTCTATTACCCCAAGGAATGAGGCGGTTACAATCATTAGAGCACATGGCATGAGTTTTTGGCTTGAGCCCGTTGATGGGTACAACTTGTCAATGTGTAGGGAATTTTACCAAACACTCCGGGTGTCAGAGGTGGATGGAGAGGAACTCTTGAAAACCAATGTTCGGGGAAAAATGTTTGTAGTGACCCTTTATGTCATTGCCACGCTCCTGGGTAGGTACGAGAGGCCACCTGAGTCTACACTTTTCTATCCTTATAACGTTACCAAAGTCAAGAAGACATCTGAATTGGTATAATTGATGTATCAGGAGCCTGGAGAATTCAAGGGAACAGTGCAAAGTGGGAAGTTGAAGCCCACTTATGGACTATTGAATAAGCTCCTCCATTATAATCTTTTGCCAATGGGTGCAGAAAAGAAACCAAATATAGAGAAGCTGACAATTTTAGATGCAGCCATGTCCGGGAAGACAATTGTCTTTGTTCTTCTCATTTGGCCAGAAATGAAAGACTTTGTTGAGACGTAGAAGCCTATGATCAAACTGCTATTCGGGAACTTGGTGACCCGGATATACAAGCAATTCAAAGTCAAGGCCTTTGTGTTCGACAAGATGACCCCCCAGAGACTGGAGCTATTGACAGGACCAATAAGAAGAAAATAAAGGCAATGACTAGGGGAAGCGAGCCAAGACCATGGGTGCTGGTTCTGAGGCCCCCAGGGCATCTTCATCCGCTGGGCCATCCTCTGTTACACCTGAACGTTCGGTCCCTCAGCGCCTTGATGCAATAGAGGCTACTATGCAGGGTATAACGATGATGATAAAGGAGCTGTTTGTGTATATCTTCCCTGGGAGGCCCATCCAGAAGTCCCCACTCCACCACCAACTGTTGGCCCGTCTGCACCTATTCCCTCCACTTCTATAGTGGTTGAGGCAGATGATTTTGATGAGGATGATTCTGAGGAAGAGGAAGGTGAAGAGTCTGGGGAAGATGAAGACTCTGATGATGACAATGATGAGGAAGGGGGGATGTGTAATAGGTTTTATGGTTGTTTTTGATTGTACACAGTTAAAATAAGGTTGTGGAGTCGTAGGCTATTTTGTTTCTTTTGATG